>NW_019059721.1:128562-160013 GCF_000696155.1 Zootermopsis nevadensis | reverse complement strand
GGGGGGGGAGAAGAAGGGGAGGAGGAAACTGGCAAAGAATGTATTTGTACAATTGGTATATACCTTTCCACTCTTACTACTTGAATTTTGCATGATACAATTGGATTTCATTAAGACACTGTACAAAATGAACTTTGCTCACAAAACATGCAAACAAAGGCTTCTGAAACTCGTGACTAGTTCGTCTCATTACCAAGATAAGAGTATGGGATAAGACTGCATTATGTTATCTTTATAGACACAGGCCACACACTATGCAATCAGATTTAAGGTACCAATAATGTAAAAACACTATTAATCATAATTATCTGGTGAAATCTAATGTTACCTTATGAATATCTATGAAAAGAAACTGAAAATGGTTTAATGGCTCGATTAGGTTGGTTACAGTGGTAACGTTCTGGACTTGTATCCCACAGGTAAAAGCTCAGGTCAAAACTAAGCTATGCTACTGGCTATATTGAGGTTGTTCATGGTTTTCCAGTACTTTAGGTAAATGATGAACCTTAAAATTGGCCACAACTTTCCTCTTCCAAATCCTCATCTACTTACCATTCATGACCACCTTTCTACCTTATTTAACACTTTCTAACTTATGCAATTGAAACAGCACAATTAAATAACACGGGAATCAATCAGTCATTTGTATTGTGGTTTACATCATTATCTCATCACATTCAACTCTAAAATAATCATCCTCTGCAGTATATATTGAAATCAAGACACCCATGATATTAATTTTATTTATTTTTTCAGAATTCTAAATAAATTTCCACCATTTCTTGAAGTGCTATGAAATGGAAATGAAGTTTATTCTTCTGCTTGTCTGTGTTCATATCCTTCGTTCATATCCTGACTGTGTTTATGAGTCACAATTTAGCTAATCAATCATTTGCAAATGTGGAAAAGTTAAATTTCTTGATGACAGTTGCAAATCAAAATAATATTCAAACCAAAACTATGTTATGTTTCTTGTTGTTGCTATCATTGTCATGTGAAACTGTCTAATTGTTTGGGAACATAGACAGAGGGTGTTTAGGAACAAACCCTGATGAAAACATTGAAGCCTTAGAGAGATTATTAACAAGGATCAGAGAAAATTTATAAATAAGGGGCATTACAGCTTGTGACCACCTAATATCGTCAGGGTCATTAAATAAATTATAAGATAATCAAGATGCAAATGGTGCTTCTTTGTTCTTCCAGAATGTGCAATTTTTTCCAATCCATCTTTTAAACTTCCCCACAAACAAAAGTCACAAAATGTTAAGTCAGGGGAACATGGGCCACAAACCGCAGCTAATTATGTGGCCACTGAAATCCTGTTGCAGCGCTTCCAAAGCTATGTGCCATATGACCTGTTGCAGAATCTAGCTGGAAAACACTATACATAGCCTTTCCTCTTCTGTTAGCTTGACAAAAAATTGGGTCAGGAAGTTGTTAACATATCTGGCAACATTAACAAAGGCCAAGTCAGAATTCACCTCTCCAAGTAAGGAAAACCAGGCCTCATTGGGGGTGGGGAACACACACTAATTATGGATCAACTTCTCCATCATGTACTGACAAAGAAACCAATTACAAACATTTATTCTGACAACCAGATCCTTGAAAGCATAACTTGGGTTGTATTAAATGGTCACAGTTTTAACAGTTTTTGGCCCTCCATACAGATGTTATTGAAACACATTCTCTTATGGTAGTCATTTAAGAGATTTTCTTGATGAAGTTTCAAGTCTAGCACCAATGCCATCCAATGGTTCTTCTGTCAACAAAGTTTGTTTACTATGTGACTTTTTGTCTAGTAATGGTCCTGTTTTCTAAGCTTATTGACCAGATAATGTGTATTTTGTCTGTTTGGAACTGGTTCTCCTGGAAACTTCTATTGAACTGTCCAAATATTTTCTAGCAGAATCATATCTAAAACAGGGTTGCAATAAACATACACACTGTTCAACAGTATACCTCACTTGAGCCACGTTGCACAGCACTGAATGGTTGACAGAGAAATTCATTAACACATACAAATGTGATGATTGATGGTAGAAGTATAATATCAGCATCTGTTATCTAGGCCTGGCTGGGTGCTGCTTCTTGGCCACACAGGAAGTAGTAGACCTTAAACTATGAAAACAGTAAAAGCAACAGTCCCTCAAAGTAAAATTTTCTTCACTCTCCAGTTAGTTCATGCCTCTGAGGTCTTTGTTTTCGAGTACACCGAAATAACTTAGATGAACCTACCCTAAAATTGTATTTTAAGTTTTGCAATGTTTTCGCAGCATTAACTTGAAATTTCAGTTACCACATCTTTGCCACTGAGTTAAATTGCATTTTAATTTATTGGAACAAGAACATTCACCTCTGTCTAGTGTCAAGGTTAAGTGTAAGTTTTACCATGACATGGCACAGACAGCTTACCATCTTTCACCATACTGTCAATGGCAAGTTAAGCCATAATGTCATACTGTGAATGATGTGGCTTGGCTCCTGAAGTTAGAACTGTGAACACATTTATCTTATACAGTAAATTTTCAAAAACAATGGACAGGTTTTGTGGAAACTCATGAATACAGAATGAAAATCAATGCAGAATTACATTCAACAAATATAAACCACGTGACACAGAAGAAGAAAATTATTATCCTGCTTGAATATTTCTGTGTTCATATAAATCTGATATGTTCTCTACTTCTTGGAAAATTACTCTAGAAACATTCCTATCAAAAGTGATAAGGAAGAAAACCCAACTTTCTTGAAAATATGAGCCAAATACTTCAATGGGCTACTGGTAAGAAATAAAAATGAATGAAAATTCCAGGTAAAATGGAAGAAAGGAGACTGGAAATGATTACAGTTCAGTAACAGTGGAATTAACTGTACTGTTGTTAATGTTGTGATGGGGGGAAACTTTGTCTCAGTGGAAATGCAGCTGTTAATGAGCCCATTGAGTGTCCCCTCAGATGATATATGAATAAGTATGGAGCAGATGTAAAATAATACTGACAGGGGAAACTGAAGAACGTGGAGAAAAAAATGTCCCAGTGCCACTTTCTGTACTACAAAATCCCACTGGACTGACCTGGGCACAAACCCAGATTGCTGCAGTGAAAAACCAATGACTGAGGTATGGCATGGCTATAGTGTAAGTATACAGCATAAATTTATGTCTTGTAATTTGGGATATGTAGTGTGTAATGGATCTTTGAGGGATTAAGTGACAAGAAAAAACAAACTGTATAAGGAGCTGCATTTGTACTTTTCACCATATATGAATATTATCGAGATGATCAAGGAAAGGAGATGGTGTAGAGGACAAACAGCACACATGGGGAGATGCAAAATTCATACAAAATTTTCGCTGTAAAACATCAGATAACTTGAAAGACACAGGCATAAAAGCGAATATAATATTAAAAAGGAAGAAAACAGGGTGGAAAGGTGTAGGCTGGATTAATTTAACTCAGGATAAGGATTGGTGGAAGGGTCTGTCAAACAAAAACTTTTTATAGGTGACGTGTCAGCATACAACAAATGTCATTATCAGATCCAGGGCTTTAGTCAAGCCAAGGTGGTCCAAGGTAGCACCCTGATGCTATTTAGAGTACCAGGGCACTACCCTGGCACTCTTTTTAAATTAACTGATATTAAACACAAGCAATGCAATCTAATAGCAAGATAGGTGTGACCTCTGTTCTAAAATACATAATATAGGGAACACTCCTCTAGAAACTTTGAAAAAAAAATCTGGTGTCAAAGTCGAAATACAAAAGCGTTGCTCAAAAAGTCCTTGTACTAATACAATGTTTTCATTTATTTATAAGCTACCTATAATTCAATTCTCAGTCTATAAGTAAACACAGAGAAAACTAAGTATACATTTATGTTTTGTCACCAGAATGCAGGGAAAATCTTAACATAAAGACAGCCAATATTTTTTTTTATTTGTAGTGTTCTGTCTGACGACAGGTCCATATATCATGAACAGGATCCTTCCAACCTCTTCAGGTTGTCAGGGACCTGCTCATACATATATACATTCTTGGCAGAGATGATCAGAAGTGGTTTGCCATTGCCTTCTTCTGTGTGTGAGTGGAGTAATTGTTGGGATGCCACGGAGAAACCGGGGAAGCCCCCGGAGGAAAACTTCGTGATGCCTAGACCACGGCCTTGCCCAACACAAGTTATAAATTTGAGCACCACCGGGAATTGAACCCGGGACCCCAGGCTTACAAGGCTAGTGTTCTGACCGCTAGACCACCGTGGCGAACAGCCAATATATCCAATAAAAATATGGCAAAGTCCAGATATTTGGAAACAACAGTAACAAAACAAAATTTGATTCATAAGGAAATTAAGAGCAGATTAAATCCGAGTAATACTCACTACCATTCAGTTCATAATGTTTTGTCTTTTCGTTTGCTGTCTAAAAATGTGAAGATTAAAATATACAAAACTATAATTTTGCCTGTAGTTTTGAAAGTGTCTGTGACACTAAGGGAGGAATGTAGACTGATTGTATTTGAGAACATGGTGCAAGGAAGAATATTTGGACCCAAGACATATTAAATATTAGGAGGCTGGGGAAAGTTGTTTAATGAGGAGCTTCAAACGTTGTACTCCTCACCAAATGTGATTAAGACTGATCAAGTCAAAGAAGATGAGATGATCAGGGCATGCAGACCATGTGGGAGAGAAAAGAAATAAATACAGGATTTTGGTGGGCAAACCAAAAGGAAAGAGACCATTAGGAAGACCTAGACATAGGTGGGAGAATAATATTAAAATGTCTTTGAGAAATAGGATAGGATGGTATGGGCTGGATTCATCTTGCTCAAAACAGGTACCAGTGGCAGGCTCTTGTAAACATGGTAATGAACCTTCGGGTTTCATAAAAGTTGGGAAATTCATGAGTGGGTAAGTGACTGTTGGCATTTGAGAAAGGATTCAGCTCCATAGAGTAAGCATCATTCAATTCTACATTTAAATTTGTAAAGCAATCATTAAATGACAGGTACAACCTCATATCATGATTACTGTCCATATCTTACAATCTGGAATGCTAGATAACCTGGAACTTTATAAGGCTACAAGCCTGATCAGACCCTTACATGAAATATGAAGTATCTTATTTGTATTTACAATACTTATATAACTATGTTAAAAAGGATAGTACATCTCTATTTATGATATAAAAGAGATTTTAAATATATAACAAAATATACCAAAGTCACATTTGTTGCAAAAATTATTACACTAGTTAAAACAAGTATAAATTACTGATCAACTTTTAATGTAAAGAAGAAACATTTCCCACATCAACTATTTGCACAATTAGACCTAAATGTGTCTGACATTAGTATGTTACAATAAATATGTTGATGACGATCATCATCATCACCATCATCAATGCATCTGCAAAGCATTATAAACAGTCTGTTCAAATGAAAATAACATTAATTCAAAATAAATAGCAAGAAAATAAATTTAATTTGGACATTCTTTATGCAATATGTTTAGGTTTCTTATATACTCAGTTTTGCAGCACTGCATCATCCTGATGACGGAGGCAGCATGGACCTCTAAAACGTTGGTAAAATTCTACCAGACTACATGGTGCAACAAACCAGAAGACAGCCATCTTCAAACTCACTGCCATGAAAACCTCAAATCTTACATATTACAAGGTAGTGTCATTGCAATGTACTATCATGACATTTTCCTATGTAGAATGAGGTAAATAATGAGAAACAACAATCAGTACAGCTCGTTTCTGGCTGAGATACATATTAGGTATCTTCCATACCCTAGTCAGATGTTTTACTAATATGCCAACCAAGAAAGTTCCTGCTTTGGGTTCATATTGTCTTTGAAATGATGGTGTCCTTTTCAGATGTAATTCTGTTTATATAGACAGAATTTGCTTATAAACATCATAATAATGTAAGATTTTACCCCTTTCTGTGATTTGCAAATGTACACTTAGAAATATTAACCAGAGTTTGTTTAATGTAGAACAGTATCAGTGATAGAAACTTCTGCTGTTTCTTAACAATTAAAGGCATCTGTGGCTTTCAACTTCTGAAATTATATATTAACAGACCAACATAGTAACAGAAGAAGAGTTCTTTAAAAAAACAAAAAACTACATGTTAATAGCTGAACTTCAAATGACTCCAGCTTCTTTGTAACATGTTAATCACAGTGACTACAGCATCCTGCAATTTTAATCAGGCAGCACCAGCAGGATCTTTAGTATATCTTTACAGTATAGTATCCAGTTCTATTAGGTAAGTTAGAATGTTTGTGATAAGGCTATAAACCTTATTCAGTGTATGTTACAATGCTTTATGTTAGCCTCAGTAACAAGGTCAGAGTGTTGTAAAATTGTCCAGGCATTTTTAAGAAAACTTGTACAATGTTCTGGTCTGATAATTAAACTAAGAGCCACTAACAGAATGGAATAAAATGTAGTTATATTCCATAGATCCTTCATAGGTCGAAGCCAAGGATTAAAATTAAATCCGTAGCGTAACAGCTCCAGAGAGCCAAGCCGACTAGCTTGACTGCTGGCCTCACGTTCACATGCCTAAGCAGAGGTGAACGATCATCCAACTAGATATAGGGTGACATGTGGTCAGCACAACGAACCCCAAGCCATTGCTAGTTTTCATGACCAGATTACGCTACTCATTGTAGCTTCCCAATTTCCTCACGATGCTGGGTTGGCACTGGTCCCATACACTGGTCGAAAGCTCATGAGAAAATTTCTTCTCCCCCGAGACTCTAACCAGCAAGCATTCCGTATCGCTGGTCCGAAGCATGATGCCTCAGACCACGCGGCTACGGCGGGAGACCGAAGCCAAGGATGTGGTTTACAAATAAAATAATTGTTTCTAATACATTTATAAATTACAGTTATGCCAGTGATTTAGTTGAAAAAACAATTACATAAGAAAGAATCACTACTATTTATAATATCAGAGAATTTTCATTGGAGGTAAATTCTTTTATGGAGTATAAGGAGTAAGACAAATTATAGAAGATACTCTTTTAGTGCTGGCTCAAACTTCTTTATATCATGAATAAGACTTTTTATAGTGGTGGGGAGTGGGAGATTTTGAATAGTTTAATTCTAGTACAGTGAACTCCTTTTTGATATTTACTGGGGTAAGTGTTTGGCAATCTGTATCTTGTGCTTATATTGCGGATATCTAGAAAATAATTCCGTATAACATGATGAAATGGAAGTATGCAAAGTAGACTAATTTTAAAGTTTCTGTTTTTATGAGTGATGTGACAGTCCCCCTAGCAAAGTATGTTGAGCTTAGTTTAAGGATAATGTATTGAATATGTGTTTTTCAGCTAAGTTATTGTCACTTTGTAGGCCAAGAAATTCAGTTGTTTCTACTTCTTTAATTGTTTTATCCTCATTTCCTATACTACATTAACATAAATTTTGTTGGTAGTACAAAATTTAATGGGAATTTATTGGCTTTAATAATTATGGTCAATCTAGCAAAGATATCATTCATGCAGATTTGGAAATAGTTAATTTCTGGATGTAAAATAATAATATTAGTATCATCCGCAAAAAGTATGAATTCCGACCGATAGTTAATAGTTGGTGGTAAATCACTGATATTTCCGAGGAAAAACAGAGGACCAAGTAATGAATCTATAGAGGAACTCCATGCTTTATAATGCCCCAATGTGAGGAGGTCCTATTATTAAAATCTGGTAACTTTACTTCTACTTGTTGCCTTCTGTCATGAAGTTACGATTTAAACCACTGACTAGCTTTATTTCAAATTCCATAAAAATGAAGTCTTGACAGCAATAATTCATGATTTACACAATTAATGCTTTAGAAAGATCACAAGATATTCCACTAACATGCATATTATTATTGTTAGGAGCACTTAGGATTTCATCTGTAAAATTGAAAAAGGCTTTATCAGTTCACAGACTTTTCCTACATCCAAACTGTTCACTTGCAAAAACATTGTTTGAATTTAAAAAAGTCTCTTGCTCTCTTATACATGTAAAGTAAAGCTGTCCCACTATATGCCATGTAGGTGCTTGGGGGAGAGGAGGTATAACTCCTACTTATTCTTGACCTCGACACTAGATGGGGGCGAGTAATCAGAGGATCCAGTACCCATTGGATAGGAGGCTGGGTGGGACCCAGAATTGGTCTGGATGTAGAGGCTAGAGGAAAAATCCTCTGCCCCCGATGGGGATCAAATCCCGGTCGTCCAGTCCATAGCCAGTCACTATACTGCACACTTTCTCAAATATTTCAGAGAATGGTGTTAGTAATGTCATTGGTCTGTAGTTTGATATGCATACTGAAAAGATGTGCTAAGAGTTTAAGATTTTTTATTGCACTATCATTTAGCTTTATTAATGGGATCACTTCTCCTGTAGAATATTTCCCTACTTCCTTTTTCACTGTTTTCCAGACTGCTTTCATTTTATTATTCAGTTCTAGTATCTGTTTATTGTAATGTATATGTTTGGCCTATTTAATGACTTGAGTAAGAATCTTGCAATGTTTCCTGATGTGAATTTTCATTACTTGGTTGTTTCTAGGTTGACAGTTTTGGTAAAGATCTCATTCATGTTTACAAGATGTTACGATGCCTTTAATAATCCACTATTTTCATATATCCCTTTCACAGTTTTGGTGGGGAAACGTACTTCAAAAATGTTTAAAATGTTTAAGAACGAATCTATATCATGGCTGTTTAAAACTGACTCCCAGTTTTCATTGCTTACATGAGTTACAAATTCTTTACCAGTGTTTTCATTTTTAAGTCTGATTAATTTCCTGCATTTATGATCATTCAAGACTGTTTCTATATTTTTTATAAAGTGAAATCACAAATTTTTATAGTAGAAGATGCGATGCCACGTGCTGCTTGTAGAACAGTGATAATGCGACTGGCTTGGTAGTGAAGCATTATTTGTTTACTTGGCATTGTTGTGTTGTGCTCCACAACAATGCCGAGTAAACAAATATCTGTTGACATTGTTGATGACATCATTTCTTGAAGACAACGAGGAATCACAAATTTTTTTTATACTAGGGCAGAACGCTCCTTTCGGAGCTCCTCGGAGGGGCTGGTCAAGTTTTTAAAAAGCAACCAACCCCTTCGGGGGGTTGGTTGCGTTTTAAACATTTGTGATGACGTAATTTATTGACGACGACGAAATCACAAATTTTTATAGTAGATATATATATATATATATATATATAACTAGAAGTGGTGCGTCATGATCAGATAACACATTTAACACCAGTTCAATAGAAACATGTTTTTCCTGGAACTGTCTACAAAAACACTGCTAATGACAGTACTGGTGTAATTTTAAATTCTTGAGGGGAAATTAACAATTTACGTGAGACACATTAATGCAAACACAGAGTAATATCCCACACTTCAGAAGACCATACAAAATTAACTTGATTCTTGTCATCTTCAACTTTGTAGTATATCATCTACAAACTTCTCAGAATGGCACTTAACATATCAAACATGCTTCACTGGAGAAACAAAATCACTAAATTATGTATTAAACTATAGGTACTTGCAAGGAAATTTAAAAGTTACTTATACAAGTAAAACCTTGATTAATAATTCAATTAAGCAATTATGAAGCCTTTTAAAATATTCAACACAATGCAGCTACTTAATTGAGTCTTTCTCACTGAAGTCTACCGGTCTGACCATATTACTGATTGACCATGAAAGTAATTATAGTCATGTCTCCTCTTTGTAAACACATTACTGAAGGCTTTCTGTGGGTTGAATAGAAGAGGAAAATCAGGGTAGTACAGTGCCTGTCTAACAAACATTTTGACAACATTAAGTGGCACAGAAATGAACTAAGTGTTAAGATCATACATAGTAGTCACAAAAATACATGTGCAAGAAAATAGCCATAAACTACAGTAAAAAATTACAACCATGTCTAGCTGAAAAAATTATTCATTAAACCCAACTCTAAAAATCATAAGAAACAAAAACTGAAAGTACATAAATATGTGGTACATTTTATTACAACTAACGAAAATGGCAGTATTTTATGAAGAACGTTAACATTAGTCAAGGGCAGTAATATCCATCAACGTAGCTGATATTTTCATTGTAAATCTAAAATAGGATATCACTATTCCAAACAATACTAAATTACATCCTACATAAGAGTCGAACATAGAAAAGTAATGGAAATGACGTTTACTATATTACAACTTCCTTATGCTTTATATACCTTGGGCTTGTAGAACCATTTCCTTATAGATTCCATCTTCTGAATTCTTGATGTATACGTACAAAAACGCTACGAGAAGTCACAACAATTAATATATTGTAAAATAACCATTTCGAAAACTGCTAGCTACAAACTTTCACAGAAATGATTCACGCACCAGCTAAAACCTGATAAACCTTACACATCTAAAAGTGTCAGAAAACGAAATCACGAAAACAAGAGAAACCCGTACACCGCTGGAAACGACACGCATGCGCTCTCTGTGTTTAAGGCCATGGTAGTTCGAAATCGTTGCATGGTCAATTAACAATTGCAGTTTCCATTTATTAAATACATTGGACGTTGATATTTATGAAAAATATGACATCTGGTATTACATTTTTCTTTTACTTAACAAGTAAAACTTGTATTTCTTGCGGTTATACAGTTCAAAAATTGATATATTCAAAGACCACTAACATGTATTTTAACTATACATTCTGACCAAAAAATTAATTTGTTCCAAAATTATATCCTTATAACAATGCCATAATGAAACATGTGCAAAATCTTAATAATATGCGTGTTTTAATTTTAAAATATGAAAAACTATATAAATATAGGTTTATTATACATGTTAGCTATAAGAAGTACTTGCGGAATCATAATTTAGTTTTCTCCGCCGCCATATTATAAACAAGTTCCAGTTGTACAGTGTAATTAATACTTCAGCCAACAATAAAACCTATTCAAAAGCCTGTACTCCCACTCTCAAGGGGGTGGTACTATTAGCGCCAACAGATTTCACGATAGGGGTAGGAGGGTGAGAAATGACTACGGAAACAAGATGCGCGGTAAATGGAATTTGAAACCCGGAGTTTGGTATATAATCCCCATAGAAGCAAATGTTCGGCAGATAATCTGAAAACATTGCAGCGTTACATACTCAACATTAGAAACGTTTCAGGATAACAAGACGTGGGCAGCAAACGCCGTAATTCCTTCGCTTCATTTACAGGTAGGTAAGGTTACAACAAATGCTAACTGTAATATGGGAATTACAAATATTTAATTTTGATCTCAGATATGTGATTTATTTAAAGACGCTGTCAGTAGGTTTAATCATATAGCATCAAATGGCAGGATGATTTCTGAGCAGTGAATTTCATAGGGCATGGAAGGAAACGGTCATCACCTAACTTAATGTACTATCGCGGCATTTGCCTGGAGGGACTGAGGAAAACCACAAAACCCTCATCCATGATAACCGATCTTCGGGCAGAGATTTGAACGCGGGACTTACCGAATACGTTGCAGGATAACCACTCGGCTGCGACATTAGGTGAAAAGTTCTTGAATGAGGGATCATAAAAATAAGTATTAGACAGATTTGGTTGTAATAGGGATATAACTTAATCGTGAAACGTGAACATATATGGACAATTTAAAATTTACATTTACTTATTTAGTTTGAAAACAGTGGTTTAATAAATAAATAATTCATTGACGTGCAGAAAAACTTCATTATCACTATAAACGACTACAAATGATACTGTATTATTGTAAGTTTTATGTGCATGTTTATATGTCTGAAGAACACATTTTTATAAAAATTAATATATAGTGATTGTTTACATAACTCTATAGCAAACGTAATGGTGTATCAGCACTGTTTCTTTGCGATTTACTATGTTCGAATTGTCTGAAATGAATACGAACTACTGAATCTTGATTTATTAATATATTAGGCCTACGTTTTGATATGTACCTGTTTTAAATCATCAGCCTCTTTTAAACTTGTAATCAATAAAATGTCATACGGTATTATATGCAGGAACATCTAACACTTCAAGTGAAAAATGGAAACTATTTTATCATCAGTGTCTTTCTCCCTTTCTCGATTATACATACATTTTCAGTTTTTCCTTCGCAAATATTTTTAGAAAATTAAAAGATAAACTGTGTATCATTACAGTACATTAACTTAATATAAAAAGTGTTTTCAGTATGTTTACTGTCTATAACATCGGCAACATGTGCACATTATTATAGTTTAGTAACAATTTGGTAACTGCAAAATGGGTCCTTTGTCAGTACGGTATAGCGCGTATTGGGGTTGTCGATAGAAAATATGCGGAAATTAGCTAAAATTATGCTGCATAAATAGTCATAGATGGCGGACGAGAATTAGTCCTCAGTCTTGTGGTTTTGGCATGTGACTAACAACTTTTCATAGTAAAATTAACAAGATTGAAATCGTAGTCTAGATAGTGTAACAATCGGGTCCGGCAGGCAAGCTCAAAAATGTGTTTATATTTTACATGGTCGTTAAAATTATTTTATAAATTAAGACCGAAATGACTCGACAATTCTTCATAAAAAATTTTGATACAGAATTTAATCAGAACCGTATTATTCTTTCTCGAGTTGTTTAACGCGTATATACAGACGGAAGACACGATTTAATGGGCGTTACTCAAGGATCCAAACACACCTGAAATCTTGTAGTCCGTGTTACAGAATGTTACAGAGAACCTCGGAATAAGCAGATCCTTTGACACAATCTAAACAACAGCAAAAGGACGAATCTAGAGCTTCGACTGTCAAGATCTTTATAAGTCAGGTTCATTGGAATATATAACAAGTAAACTAGCGAAACAAAACCTAAGATGGATTTTCTGAACGAGGAAAATTCCAAGAAAAGTATAGATTTAGTGAACCGACTTACAATGCTACCGAATCTGACATATTAATAGTACAGAGTGATTGAAAAATCACGTAAACCGATCCTCCTGACAAACGATATATTTGTCAACATATGTATTACAGTGAAATCAGAAGAAAAAGTTATATCAAGTCTTGGAAATGCCCATCGCGTTCTGCGATGCATGCGTTAATGTTTTTACGCATAAGCGACCAGGAAAGTTTCGCCAGACGAGATATTGTAAAATTTTGTTCTTCACAGGAGAATCTAAAAATGTCAATTAAGGATGATTCATTTGGGATAAGGAAGGAAGGACCGTGGCCTAATTTAAGGTACTATCCCGGGATTTGTCAGAGGGACTAAGGCAACGTACGAAGCAATAAACACTTCATTCAGGATAGCCGCTCTTCGGTCTGAAATTTCAACCCTATGAGTTAATGATAATTTTGACAGATATCAAATAAAACACTGAAATTATCATATCAGTTTATCTCAGAATATTTTTAAACTGGATACATTATACAAGTGTTTATATAAGCAAGTTCGAAGCATCGTTTTCATTTACAGAAACTGTCTTTCTTTTCTACGATAGGTTAACACATAATTTGTAACGTTGAGAAAGCATGATAAGTTTTTACTGAGGTCAGATAATTTTCACCAACGTTCTCATTAACAGAAGGATTAGCGCGTCCAACCAGACAGACTTATCACATACATATATCTTTATTACATTCCATGGATCCATAAGTTAGTCAGATGACAATAGGATGTAGAATAAGTCATAATAATACAATACATGTTATACAAATACAAGTCATACTATTATATAAATGTCACAAAAATACAAACAAAGGGTTCACATAAAGCAGAGATAAGTTACAAATAAATCCACCCTTTATATACAATAGATAAATTATGACTTACTTGTAAACATTAAAAATTCATCGACAGAGTAAAAGGAGTGTGTAATTAAGTATCTTTTTAATGCTGGTTTAAATTGTGCTTTTTATTTAAAAGAACTGTGAGATTTGATGGTAGACTATTGAAAATTTTAATCACTTCTGAGATATTACAACTTTTACACGTGGAGTAATACTCTGATTCATCGCAACGCGTCTACTAGTAGCCTCCATAGCTCCACATGCGAAAGGTGACAAATATTTATGCACTTAACAGTGCTTTTGTGGTGAATTGGAATGGCCTGGATTCACGTCTAGGCCAAAAAACCGATTATTCTGAGGTCTCTTAGTGATTTTTTATTCAGCCCTTACTGGAACATTCTCTGATAGTACCTTAATACTGGCCGCGACCACTTCCACTCACACCCTTTCGAATTTATTCACAATAATCCTATCATTCGATGCTATATAAAACATTAATTTAAAAAATACTAATTTAATAGCTCAAGATTAATTTAGTGGATATCTAGAGTACATTGAACGGGATTCTAATCGGAAATACTAGTGTGCAATCGACCCAAGATCCCACGAGGCCGCCAGGATCGACGGTAAGGGAAAATAATCATCCACGCTCTTCTTTTCACAATGTGCTGCAATTATTTGAACAGAAATTTTAAACAAAAATCTCCCTTTTGGGAAAAAAATCAATATTGCCTTAAGAAAAGTAACTATTTTTTGATAGCCAGAGTTATAATGTTTGTGCGTTCCTTGCTAGAAATGGAGACATTGTGTCCGTTTACGTTTCGATCTCATACTGATGTTCGAAAATGCTAAACGGTCTCTCTTTAAGTTGAAAAAGGTTTATCGTATAAAATAACAGTTGCTATAAACATATATTCCATGTATGATGTAGTCCTCAAGTTTTGTGAGACTGTAGGTTGTCACGGCAGACAGTATGAAGGAGACTGTCTTTTGATATGTAGCGCCCTGATGATGGAGGCATTAAGCACTCCTAAACATCAGTTAATTTCTAGTAGACTACACGCGCAACATTCCAGAAGACATTGAAGTTCATGTCTAAACAATTTTTTAAGTATTTTTAGTATAATGTATATTTAATTAAATAAAAAATAAAGCCATGCAGGCTCTTGGGGGTTGTGGCGGTATAACTCCTACTCATTCTTAACCTCGGCTCTAGATAGGGGTGAGTGGTCAGCGTCACACCTCGGCCGCGCTTTACCCCCGGGATAGGACCACGGTAACCATTTCGGCCCCAGAGCCGGTCTGGACGCAAAGGCTAGAGAAAAAGTCCTCTAATCCCGTTGGGGATATTTAATTTAATACAAGGAATAATAACAATAATTTATGTAAATTGTGGTTTTCTGAGTTGGGACGCAGTGTACGCTTATAACCATGAACATTTTTTCCTTAATGTACACGTTCTTAGTTCATAAAACTGGTATTTTGTAAGGAACATGAAAATTTCACATCAAGCATTTGCTATCGAACGAATTCAATATATAATCCTTAACATCTCTCAGACCGCGATGAAAATTCGTAACTTGGAGTTTACTAATTGACTCATGTTTCAAACTAAATCCATAGGCTTACATTTGCTATGGTGATCAAATGATGAAGGGTGATACTGGTGAAATAATAAGCACGGACTGAAGGAGACGCGAATAAAACTGAAGTCAAAACCTGAAAAAGGAAAGATATCGCTTTGAAGACGTAAGCATAGCTGGATAACAACATTAATTTAAAAGTATAGAGTAGATTAAACTTATTCAGGATGTAGTCTAGTGGCGGGTTCTTGAGAACACGGTAATATACTTGGGGGTTTCATAAGAGGCGATTCACTTCTTGACGAGTTGAGTGGCTTATCGATAGTACTGTTCCGAGGAGTTAGTTAATTCGCAAAGTATAACTCAAAACTTTGATGAATTTTTGCTGATTAATATCACTCACTGAAAATACGGGGAAAACGGCAAATAAAAATGCCCAAATATTACGTCGACATTTAAATTGTTGCAAATGACTTTCAAAGTATAAGCCTACAAATTTAAATTTGTCTGTGTGATCAATCACCATACCAAAAGTACCTATAAGGAGACAGGAAGTATAGGCCCAGCTATTTTTAAACTCGACTTTGGGTGGAGGTGGGAAGACGTCTTCACGTGTACTATCGGAAGCAGGTCGCCTATAGCACGCTGATAGGAAGCTGACGGGCCGCAAAGCGTTAACAAAAAGAAGACTTATGCTGCAGCCGGGACTCGACCTCTGACAGTTCTTACAATGGCTAATCACTTTACTGGCTAGGCTAAAGCAAGTCTAACTAACTAACTTTATGGAAGAGTCATACTTGAGAAGCAAATATTACGCTCAACTAATCAGGAAATCTTTTATGGCACCCGTAGGTTCATTACTGTGTTCACAAAAGTCCGTTACAGGCCCCATTTTGAGTCAGATAAATCCAATCAACATCCAAACTCTATTTCCCTAATGTACATTTAAATATTATTCTTCCATGTACGCCTATGTCTTCCAAGTGGTCTCATTCATTCAGCCTTTTCAACCAGAATTTTGTACACATTTCTCAACGCCCACATGCGCGCTACATGGCCCGCCCATCTCATCCTCCTTGATTTGATCACCTTCATATTTTATGAAGAGTAAATATGTTGGATGTCCTTATTAATTTCTACCCTCCTGTTCCTTCATTCGTCGCAGGTCCAGATATTGTTCTCAATAAGCTGTTCTAAAACACCATCAATCTGCGTTTTTCCCTTTACGTGAGAGACCAAGTTTCACAAGTTGAACTTAATTTTATCTGCGTCTACTTCCAGACCAATTTCCTAATATCTAATAGAGCTTCTGTGTTCTTCTTTGTGCTATTTAAAAGTAAGCCTATAAGAGTACATAAATTCATTAACATAGCAGTTACAGTTAACTTGTATACAAGGATATTAAAGGGACCTATATCAAATTACCTTGGCACAAAGCAAACACTTTTACTGTGACATCCAGTTTACCAATCATGTTGATGTGGCCGTAACACACTAAAATTATATTCTAACAGATAACCGGTTTGAATTTCAGATGCGTTACCTACTGTCCTGAAAGAAGTTTTCTTGTTGTCAGCATTTCGAGGCGAATGCTACCTCCAAATGTAACATCAGTCTTTCATTCAAAATTTTTACTCACCAATCTTGATTATCTTCCCATCTCATTAGACGTCAAGTAACGTTTGCAGTCGTCATTATGTATCTAAGAATTAATCAGCCAGTTTTCAGACAATTTTCTCGCCAGTCGTTCTTTCCATATCTTATCCCAATCATATTCAATACCTTGACACAAATAAGTGGTAGAAATATGTGTATGTTAATTCTTATAGTTTGGACGCAAACATACAATGTTCCTAAGAAACCCTGGAGTAACAATAACTCTCTAAACGTACCTATATACGGTAGATACACAATTTAGAGCTAATCGCTCTAATTCGATGATTAAACCATGTACTAACACCCCATGTGGAAAAGAACGTGTGACTTAAGGATTCTAGGATCGATTAAACCAACAAATTCGAGAAGAAACTCTTGTACTAGACTTCAAAAAACCTGTTTCCTAGGATTTCATATAAAATGTAACGGTTTTAAAGATACTATGATTCACTCAAGTTATACACCACATTCGATTTGTTTTTGCCATTATAGGATTTGTCTATCCTCTAGAATTCATATGTAGACTTAGATACTCGTTAGTGTGCGCAAACTACAGAGGCTATGCTATTACTTGGTTTGGCTGCTTCACTTACTCACTCGGTAATTATTTTGAAACTCTCTTTTTCCAGCATCGCCAATAAACAAGAAACACTTAACCTCAGGTAGGAAATTGCGAAGGATATCAAACCAATTACAATATCGAACATAGTTACATGAGAATGAATGTTTGAACCTTTAACAGCTAGCTGTTCGCTCTTCGGAGCCTGTATTGGCTACGCAGTCGTTTACAAACAAGAACACGGCGTAAAAGCTCTTTAGATTATTGGCAGATCCTATCTTTAATCAGAGTAAGGAAACACGGTCACACCATTCGTTTAAAGTTCACGCTTTTGAGGTGAATATCTGTTTTTATTCTTATTTATTACTGAAAGTTCGGATATCCGAGAAAATATCTGTTACGCCTTAAACATTATCTTGCTTTTTCTTTCTTCATTTAGAAGGTGAAGACTGACTTATACTGTCACAAATATCCGTTTGCGTATGTCTACTTAAATCATACTTGAATAAATTGAAGAACTTTTATGAAACTTGACACGAACATCATGCCACTACAGGTTACCACTAGCTCTGTGTTTCTTGAATCCCTGCCATTTAATAATAACATCCCTGTTCAAACGTCTGAGGTATGTAGCGACACTTAACGTAATGTATATAAACTACGCGTCGTAACATAAATACAAAAAATATGTCAAGTAATGAACCATTGTAGGAAACCATGTGAAACTGATTATAGATAAGATTACTGATGATAAACATATCAGCAAATTGTATACGCAACAGGACGACAGTGCGAAATTTGAGGTCATGTCTGAGAATTTTAAGGTACTACTAGTAAACAATTTGAACTAAAGTTAATCAATGCAGTCATCAGAAGAACCACCCGAAATCTTTCATACCAAAGGATCAAAGAGGAAAAAGGCGAGATTTGAGAAGCGTGGTGAGTGTTAATGGCGGTCATGAACACACACAAAGGACAACTATACGTCACCTATGCAACCCTTTGATCAAATTGCAGGATAGAAATTATTAACATTACCTCCTTCAAATAAAAATTAATGTTGCTATATATTATAAGAACATTGGGTTCACATCTCATTTAATGTTAATGCTGCTAGGACATCAAAGAGCACGAACAAAGGAGAGTTGTATATTCGTTCACTTAAAATACAGTTTTTATGCGTCATTTTTATGAAGTGTACAAAATAAACATATATTAGTAGTGGCTTTTCTTTCCATTCGTTATGACGTTTCATCTCATAAATTAATAAATGGTTTTAAATATAATTGTTTACTTAAAAGTCTGTACCAAATTAGAACTTTGTTTAATCCCCACTTTACTCGACAAGTTTTATAAATTTTCTCCTAAACTTATCACTGCACAAAGAAATGATGCATTTCATAAAACACATACATAATTACGATCTATAATAATTATTTAAACATGTTGTATAGTGAATTAAAAATTAAATCCGTGGCGCAACAGCTCCAGAGAGCCAAAGCCGACTAGCTTGACTGCTGACCTCACGTTCACATGCCTAAGCAGAGGTGAACGATCATCCAACCAGATATAGGGTGACGTGTGGTCAGCGCGACGAACCCCTAGCCATTGCTAGTTTTCATGACCGGATTACGCTACCCATTGTAGCTCCCCAATTTCCTCACGATGCTGGGTTGGCACCGGTCCCATACACGGTCGAAAGCTCATGAGAAAATTTCTTCTCCCCCGAGACTCGAACCAGTGCTCATTCTGCATCGCCGGTCCGAAGCATGAAGCCTCAGGCCGCGCGGCTACGGCGCGGGACGTTGTATAGTGAATATTTAAGGAAATAAAAGCAACATAATATATTACTTCCCAAGTATGATTTTTCCAACAATATACCTTTATTTTGCCAAATCCTCTTGCAGGATATATGAACCATAATACGAAATAAATGAATAAATATAAATGTACAGCGTGTTTCAGAAGTAGCTTTACAACTTGAGGGCGAGATATTGGTGAACTAATAGGAGAAATATATAATTTCACAACATAGAAATGTAGTCAAACACTTCAAGTTTTATGTCCATCGGATTTTTATGATTCAATGTGACTTCCATTTGTTATGCAGTCGACCCATCTGTAGTCAATATCTTGCCACACGCGGTGTAGCATCTCCGGTGTCACTTCAGCAACTGCAGCGGTAATTCGAGTTCGGAGTTCGGCCACATTTGCAGGTAAGGGTGGCACGTACACTAGATCTTTAACAAATCCCCACAAGAAAAAATCTAAAGGTGTTAGATCCGGGGAACAAGGTGGCCATGCTATTGGTACGGCCTGACCAATCCACCGACCTGGGAAACAGTTGTTGTGGTACTCGCACACTTCTCCTAGGTAATGAGGGGGTGCACCGTCTTGCTGGAAGCGAATGAGTCCTTCCTGGACATCTTAGTCAAGTTGAGGAATGAGGAACTGTTGGAGCATGTCCAGATACACAATGCCAGTAATGGTCTTCTCCATGAAAAAGAAGGGGCCACACACTGGTCGGGAGCGCTCGCTGTAGCGGTTTTCGATACTACAGTTTATATGAATGAAACTTTATGTGTTTGGCTAAATTTGCGCGTTTAAAAATATTGCACATGTCCCTTAAATAAATTTATATTCTCCTGCGAAGTTGTAAAGCTACTTTTGAAACACGGTGTATTTGCATTAATAGAACTGTACTGGAACACAAAATGATTTAAGTTTTATGTAGCGGTGAAGAAATTCAGGATACGTATTGAACAATAGTGGAAAAGTTAACTGTATTTGATGTCGCAGAATTTTTAAATAATTTCTGTGTGAGTATCGTTTGTGCATATGCAAGATCTTCTTGAGTATTAGATTCTAATTAAGTAGTTCCTTCTACAAAATAAGAAGTTGGTGACTTTGTAAAGTATTTCAGAAAAGCAGGGTTCTTATACAATCTTTTATAATGTTATGTTACATGGTGGGAGGGGGGTTTGCGTAGATCGCTTTCTCCCCACAGTCTGTACCTCGCACTGTCTTGGATACTGGATACTGGGATACTGGGAACGACCTGTTCTTCAAGTGCCTGAGCACTGCAGGTCCAAACTTTTCGTTTGGCTTGATCTATAGACATTCGGTAGCACTCCATGGACGAGGGATCGGCCCGTCGCAAGGCTCTTATCTGTACACAGGACAGCACAACAATCTCTTCACATTGCAGAGAACATGTTAAGAAATGTTACAAAGGTCCTCGAACTGGGACGGATTAATTGGGATGACCTAAGAACCAAGCATAAGGAGAAGTGGCTGGACACGGTAATGAACCTCTCGGTTCCATAAACGACGGAAAATGTCTTAATTAGCTGAGTGACTATTCGCTTCGCAAGAAGAACTCGGTTCTATGAAGTTGGTTAACTTGTAATTTACTGTAGGATTTGAGGCTTTCGCGACTGCGAGCGCGATGTAGTCTGGTAGTAGTTTGCCAACGTTTCAGAAGTACTTGCTGCCTCCATTATCAGTGCGACTGAATGATTAAAGTACTCTCAGTTGTGTATTTCAACGTCATAGTGGACAGTCGCATTTCTATTCTTCTCAGGATCTGGATAGTATAAAATTAAAAGGTGTTGTGCATTTTTATTTATTTCAGGATATGCGTGTTAGTCCAATCAAAAGGGGTAGCGTCCATTTTTCTACTTTCAAGCTTTTACGTACTCTGTGTTAAATAAAAACACGTAAACTTGAATTGTCTGGACACTTCTCCATATCAGACATTCATCACTATTCTGTCATCTATCAATTCATGTGACTCAAAATAACCCAAGAAATTAACTCAGGGCTGAGATATAACTCACCATTTCGCAAGCAGGGCTTGTTTATTGGAGTCACCTGCTTCTCAGCATAAACAGTTGAATATTTCCTCCACGCTTCAGCAGACTAATCTTTGTAAGAGGCGTGTTTTTTGTTAGAGAAGGGGTTAAAATTTTGAAATACTGTTAAATGATATTCGTCTCCTGCAGAATTAACTTACGCTATATACAATATTATTAGAAGAATTATATTCGAAATTGTACTTGGGAAACAGAAACCACGGAAGAAACAATCGAATCAGCTAGCTTTAAATTACACTGAAGTGGTTTTGGCCATTTTTGTGAACAGAGTTAACACCAGTTCTGGGTTCATAATATGAAATGGGATGGCCATCTGAATAATTGTTACCTGCCGGATATCTGACCGGAAATTTGTTTGTTAGTTTCTTGGTCAGTAAGGTGATCAATATTCGATTGTGATAGTAGTCTTCTGGGTTTCTGACGCCGTGTAGTCTTGTAGGAATGGAAGAATGGCTAGCATCCGTATTCAGGTGGATAAACATATCTCAAGATCAGCAACGTTCGTAATCACCTACAAGTCTACACGGCTTCACAACCCAGAAGACCAAAATTGATATCTTTACCGCCCTAAGAACCTAAAATCTCTGATAGTGACTTAGTTATTTACGAACTTCTGACTTCGTTGGTGTATTAACTTTTTATGCATAGTTAGCTAATCAGTCGGCTAGTTTGTTTATTGGACGGTTTATTTGGTTAGTCAGTTTGCTTGTTGTTGAGTCATGTCTTCATTTGATAAATTCAACGTAGTCTCTACTTTTCATACCACATTTACAGGCAAATGAGAACAGTCATTGAAATATGTATTATTTCACTTCCAGGTCCGCTAGGTATTGAAAACGCCATGCATCTCAACAGCACTGCTTCGTCTTCCCGGTGTCGTTCCAGGATGACCGGACTTCTTCTTATCTTCTGTTGTCTAACCGGCTCCATCTTAGCCCAGACATTTCAGTACTCTAGAGGATGGACTAACGGACGTAAGCGTTCAGGGCCTTCTCCACAAATGCTCATCCCCTCATCTGCTTCCGGAGAAAGACTTTTTCAGAATACAGATGAGTCCTCTGCCATCTCCAACCCCTGTAGCCAACTGCAAAGGATCAGGTTCCTCCTTGGAGCGCGCAACCCTCAACAGGTAAATGGAGGCTTGATTCACTGTTGTTGTGTTTGTTCCATGGGTTTCTCTGTCCAGTACACTGAACTGTGTCAGACGGAGGGTGACTACTAGTTGCCCAATAGCAATAATTGTTACAAAGTGAGAAGTGAAACAATCGTTGCCGGATGAATGACGGTTCGTCACGCCGCTACAACACAACTACAAGGTTACAGAATTGAAAGTCTGATTTATATTGAAATTTTAGAGCAACAGTATATGCGCCTAGATATACTGAAAGTTGACAACACTGCGCACTGAACCACAGTTCTACGCTTCATGCTTGAAATCAGACGAATTAATCTCCCAGAAACGTTAAGTCTTTAGCGAATAACATTGTTTTATGCAGACAGACGTTTCAAAGGATTCAAATAAGTCCGAGGTCCTCTGTCCTGTCCTGTAACAATTCATGATTTGCGGTGAGGACTATTTATCTCCCAGGCCAACAAGGATTATTGAGGGCCACTCATTGTCGGCTGTCCGCGACTTATTATTCAATACATTTGCATTTACTCTCCATATCTAGAGGAAATTTCCTTCATCCGCAACCTAACGAAACGCCATGCCGTAGTGACAAAAGATCAGTTTAACATAGGCAGATAGTAGAGAATTGTTACTTAAACACCTGACTCTTTTTTCATTTGCACATTTAGCAAGTACGCAAGTGTCAATTGTCCTAATAGGAATTTGCAAGAACTGCACGGCTGCAACGAAGGTTAGCATCGCGTCTCTAAACTATGTAATATTTTCATTTTGTCTTCATACAACTAAACGTCTGAAGAGTGTCGTTTAGATTTTCTCATATGATGGATATTTTTGGAACCATTGGTATAAGTGAGCAAACTGAAACATAAAGGGGAGATCACAGTGGAATTTATTCATCTGTATATCTAATCTCCGAATTCGAACGGATTTTGTTTAAATTTGACATTAGGAATCTATACTGAAAGTTGTCGGGAACATTTGGTTTTTGGTTTTTACAGGTTCAGTGTCAAATATCACCAAATTTCTTAAAAATAGTTTGTCATAAAGAAAAGTGGAACATTATATTCGGTATTTTTTAAATTTTGTCGATACGGTGTGCATGGCATATGAGAGAACTACGTCGGAACATAACTTATGACTTGCTCTCTGTAGTGTGATTAGCTTATTAAATACAGATCTCTACCAAGGTCAGTAATGTACTAAAAGGTGGAATAAACGGTTCTTAAAATTGAGCATTTCTAATTTAAATACACAAATACACTCATTGCTAGCGAAGGCAAATAACTTCTGGAAACATGCTATTTTAAAATCTGTTACTTCAACAGTTCAAAATACAGTCACGTCACACTCCAGTCTGCTCTGCAATCACAAAAGGGGTCGACACGGACCGGAATTAAATTAGCCAAAGAACATCCAACACAGTTTAATATAATTTTTTTATTCGTTTAGTTGTTTTGTAGATTTAAGATTGGCAGAGGGACGAGCCGACAAATTATATCACAAATATACGTTGCGTACACATGCTGAACCTAAAACCACGCATTATAAAGAAAAATTTCGCAGACACTGTACCATGAATATGGGAAGTCATATAAAACTCAAGTACTATAAAGAGGAGAGGAACATTTCAGTACAAGGATAGTTTCCTAACATTCCAGAAATAGAAACGGCAAGAAAGGACTTCTTTTTCCTTCTCTTCTTCCTGCTTCTCGTACCACATTTTTCTTATTACCCACTCTTTTCTCCAATTATTCCCCATCTCTGTATCTTTGTCTCCCCGCGTCAGCCTTATATTTCTTTATTTATTCTCCGTTTTTTCACTGGTTCCTACTTCATTGGGTCGGTTAGAAAATCTTGGCAGAAGTTAACAACAGAAGAGTAACCATTAACCGTGGCGTGTTAAATGAAACTACGAGTAAAATAATTGTAGACAGAAATATTTACAACAAACCAGAAAATATAGGCATAGCTTAACAAATCTGGCGTCTTCGCACCATTGTTAGCTCTATATTTTAAATCTGTTAACGCCAACTTCTGTACTCTGTTACAAATAGCGGACGAGCAAAGAATGCATAATAATTCCTTTAGTATAATTATTTCCGAAAACCTTACGACTTACGACAGAAATGTACTGGGCGTAAAACATGTTATTAATTTTTATACAGCTTTAGTCCGAAGTGCTTTTTATTCAACTAATATTTAGCGAGTTAAGCTGAGATGAGGTTAGAAACACATTTAGGCATTCACGTAAGAAGTAGTCCGATTTTGAGCAGAATTGGAACATGCCAAATATTTGTAATAAATTTCCCCAACATAAAATTTCATAAACATCCGTACAGCAGTTATTGAATTGTTAGAAGCAAACAGATAAACATGGTGAAGTTAATGGACGCACTTTTCCAACGTCGTTGTGAACGCGTGCATAGAGTAATACGACGAGGGAATTCAATATTATAAAAATAAATAGTCGTGTAATGAATTCGCGTATACACTCATTAGACAAGATCTTATCTAGGTGAAGACGGATACGTCGTACGTTTAATTATCCAAAGAGAGACAATATCGAAAGAAACCCTCTCACTGCCACAAAAGTTTTAAAATCGTCCGTATACAAATTTTGAAAATTAAAAATTTCCAGATACTTTTCGTTAAATTCGCAGATAGTTACGAAAGGTCCAATGATATCTGCAGGGAAGAGATAATAATGAAAAGTGAGTTGCACATTTTATGACCACAGTTACACAACACAGAAGAAATGAATTACGTAACAAAATGACTACTGCTATGATGAACTTGCAGAACGTAACAGTGAGTGTTGTGATTAATTTATGCAAATTAGCTAAGGGTATGTGAAATAGAGTTGGGGTAGCTTAGTACAGTGACCAACGTAGATTCTGAGGGTCGCATTCGAATCTAGGCAGAGGCACAATTCCATCACTCAGCCACTGCATCCATGTGGAATCTGGGGCCCAAACAGCCTCCATAGAGTTTTCATTATGTGGGGTTCACCAAACACCAGAGATAACTTTACCTTTACCTTAACTTGCAAAAAAATTTGAGCTGAAATTTGGTGACAAATCCAAGCTGATAAAATGAGAAAATTGCTCAAGGACCAGTTTCGTCATTTAACTTTTACACAATTTAGTGAAAGTGCAGCCTGCCTGTAAATATACGAGGTGCGATCGGAAAGAGACTGTGTCAATAGAGTGCGAACCGGATGTAGTACGAGCTTCTGCCGCTAGGGGGTGCGGCCTACATTCATAGTGAATCAGTGTGCCAGCCGGCATCATCGAATTAGCATTTGTTTCTTAGTTACGGGCGTTTTGGTAGTGCATTACACCGACCCTCCTGCGATTTCGGAAT
Organism: Zootermopsis nevadensis; assembly: GCF_000696155.1. The sequence continues at coordinate 134,006 of NW_019059721.1, read as the reverse complement.
GGCGTGTGCATCAAATTTTGCCAAAGACTCGCCAAAACGGCTACGGAAACCTATGCAATGCTAAAGCAAGCATTTGGGGAGTCCGCAATGGGTCGTGCACCAACTTTTGTGTGGCATTCACGTTTTAAAAATGGCCGAACCTCTGTCGATGATGACGAGCGTTCTGGACGACCATCTTCGAGCACAACGCCCGAAAATGTTACGAAGATCGACGTCGTACCATCAACGACTTGTGCGACATTGTTGGGATAGGCTATGGGGCCTGTCAGCTGATTCTAAAGGAAGAACTCCACATGCGACGCATCCTGTCTGAGGACCAGAAGCAGAATCGCCTTGACTTCTCGTTTGTCAGGAGCTCAAAGATCTTGCAAGAACCGACCCCAACTTCCTTTTTAAGCTCCGTGTGACTTCTTCCTCTTCCCAAAGATGAAAATTCAGCTAAAGGTAAGGAGATTTGAGACGATAGAAGAGATTCAGGCAGAATCGCAGATGGTGCTTGACAGGCTGAGAAAGAAAGATTTCCAGGGATGCTTCCAGGCTTGGCAGCCTCGCTGGGATCGTTGTGTTCACTCCCCGGGGAACTACTTCGAGGGTGATGGATGAATTTAATACCTGAGATAAGTGTACGGGTTTTTATAGGCGCAGTCTAGAAACTTTCCGATCGCACCTCGTAAGTCAGTCGCAGTAAGTTCGGACACGAACTTCAGCTTCGTGCGATAAGGCGATACAACACATTTTAAATTTTGCTCAATCACTGTCATGACATTCCTACAGCAATACAGCTCTTATTTTCAGTGAAATGTAAATGATGGATCATAAAATATTTAACGACACCATATCAACTTAAATTATGTCATTCATCGTCGAATAACATGCGAAGAACCGAAAGTCATAGATTAGTGGTTACCATTTCTGTTTATTTGGTAAGTCCCGGATTCAAGTATCTGCCCAGAGAGAGGCTATTTTGATTAAAGTTTTTGGAGGTTCTATTCAGTCTCTCCACGCGAATTCCAAACTCGTAGGCTACCGGTAACTTAAATTAGGCCACACCTGCTTCCTTCTACGTCCTTTACATTACATTGTTCATTATCTCATGCGATGATATATAAAGATGGATGTCTTCTGGGTTGTAGGGTCCTGTAGTCTAATATAAGTTTGCCGACGTTTTAGGGTGTTGATGGAGGCAGCAGGTACCTTTGAAACGGCAGCAAACTTCTACCAAATTATTCTGCTCTACAAACCAAGATACATCCAACTTCATAATAGCCGCCATGAGAAACTCAAATCCTACGATGCTATACGCCTTTTGTCTAAGCCACTAAAAGTGTCGTTATATAACCTACAAATAAATGGATTCGCGAGAATGATCTGATCCGGAATGACCCCTTAAATAATCAAATCATGATAACAGCTATATTTTCGCAGCCTCTATCCGCAGTGTGCGTTACACTCTAAATGGACGGCAGTCATTGCTACAAAACACGCTACAGATGATGACATGAATAAACGTATATGTATTCGAAAATAAAACGGGTGATTATAATTCACGTGTATTTTAATTACATTCTTTTCTGATTTCAGTTCTATTTCCCTTGTGAGACATGGACAGATATTTTTGAAACACCATCTGAAGAGGTCAGCGAACGTTTTAGGCGAAAGGCTCATCAAGATTTTGCAGAAGGAAATAACATTGAAGGAAACTGAAGGTTGCTTTAGTCTGTATCTTATTAAAAACTGTAGTCTTGTATACATTCTTGACAGCATTGTGTGTACATCATATTTTGGTTTTTAATAAAGATATGCAGCAATTCGACGACTATCCTAATGGTATACTGAGGTTTTATAGAGCTGATGTTAACTCAGTCTTATACGAAAGCAGTGTTTTAAAATTAAAAACAGTCTATAATAATCCTGTATTTTAATTACCATTATAATTACTTGATTGTAATTGTAAATATTTACAAAATAGTTATATAATGATAGTTATAAATTAAGAATATATGCACATTAGCAATGACTTCTTTTATTAATATTAAAATATTTATTCCTGAGTTTGACATCTCAAAAACAAACAAATAATTCGCTCTCTCTTGTATGGTATGTTGCAGAAATAAAATGAATACGGATGCATTCAAATGAACAAACAAACTAATTTTTATGCTTCCAATTTTCCCAAAATTTTCCAGTTAAACCCGAAAAGTATCCTGTGAATTTTTAAGCGAATTAACGTAGCATGATCTGCAGTGATATTACTAAGGCATAATTCCAAATGTCTCACTAGAGTTCTGTCTGCCTGATTATGATGTTTATTTATTATACTATAAAACCGCTGTTGCGTAGCAAATCAGCTACAAATATGTACGTCAGTAGTCAGAAATTAGTTTTCAAATTTCGTCAAAATTTCACCACATGAACAAATTATTCAAATAAAAGTAGCGGACGTTAGTTCTGCGTTCATGTTCTGTGATAATGTTTTATACGATGATATTTCATGTAAGTAGAGGTTATAACTGACGGGCACATACCAAAGTTACATTTAAGTTACTGTATATCATCAGTAAAAGTTTAATAGAAATTCTAATATCGATTTCTGCGATGAGGGGCAATTTGCCATTTTGCGTTTATCTCATGCACATTGTTCAAAGAAGTTTTACACATGTAAATAATGTAATTTTATTAATGAAGTGCAGTATTTTGTCATTTTTATTAACTTAATCTTAGTGGCGATATTTTAGTAAAAACTCGGTAAACGTATTTAACAACAGAGAAGGATTTATAACCAATTGTTATTAGGTTACCTTGTTAAGTTAGTCTACTTCTCAGTTCTGTTTACATTCCTTATTCATGATGATTATCTGGAATGAAACGGTACCAGAATATCAGTTACTCACATCCAGTGACTGAAGTTCTCTGTTGAAACTAACATCGGATGTACCGTTATAATTTATGCATTAGGTGACGAAGATCGTATTCACATACAATAGCATCGTATAACAAACTCCATGACACAAACATTTCCTTGAAAAGCTGAAAGGTTTCTTTGTCAAGGAAATTCCCAACTTTCATGAAACTCGAAGACTCGGTGGTGTGTTAAATTTCATATGTCAGTTGAATCCAGTCAATATCCTCGCATTCCACTGCCCTCCTAAATCTTAATGTCCTAACAGCTCACAACTTAACGTGTTTCTCTGCTAAAATGTATGTATTCCGCATGGCTTTCGCAGAGTCATTCATGTTTGTCGTATTTGGCATCACTCTGTATAATTTTACACCAAAACATTTTATTTGAGAAGATTGGTGGAATGTCATGTTACCTTCTTAGAATGTGTATTCACAATTGACATGCCTGAAATAACTTCTCTGGAATCTCAAGCTCTCTGACAGAGTTTTTTAATAGGCGTTGTCCGTCAGGTGTAATATGAATAAATACGTAGACTTGTAAGTGCGTGTCCAGGTTTCCACTGAGCGCTCCTACAGTAGAAAGATCGCAAGGCATTTTCATAGCTGCCAGACTTCAGTTTCTTATCGGATTTATAAGACGGAAATATGCTTCTTGGTTGCAAAAATACTGTCTTTTTTCTTGGGATCGACGCTATGTAAGCTATAAATATTCCATTATTTATTGCTACATCTTTTAGGTAAGGCAGGCCAGTAAAGTAGTAAATTATGAGCATTTAAAATAAATGGAAGCATTTATTATGTTATGCATTGTCATCATAATGCAAGCAAATATCAAAATAGCGCAATGCATTGTCATCATAATGCAAGCAAATGGTAATTAAAATGGTAGATTTGTAAATACAAACTGTTAACTTAAGAAAACAGAAGTTTCAATAATATTGTTTTCGATTATTTGATGAAATATAAACATTTTACATGCATTTAAAGTGATCCAACAAATACTCGGTTAACACGTTTTGTACTTTTCCAATAATGAATTATTTTCCATATTACAAATAATATTTTCGTTATTACGCGAACAACTAATCAAACGGCATAGGTCGGATATCCAGTGTTCAGTGTGTACCGGCAAAGTTAAAATCTAGTTTTGTAGAATATTTTTCTCATTACCGCATTATTGTTATACAGAGTGATGGAAAAATCACGAAACCTTTATTAAAGTATTTAGTGATATTTGCAATTCAGTACAGTTCGATTGGATTAATAATCACACAATATCGCTGTAAATATACAAGGGCTTACGCAGGCCACGTCATGTTGTAATCTGCTCGCTCCAGTCAGTTGTCTTCAAACAGTAAAAGTACAAGGATGTCTTTTTCGCAGGTTCAATGAGTGTTCATCATTTTTCATTATTATTTGAAAACTTTATGTGAGAGCATTGGGTAGGGACCTAGTCATTTAGTCTGACAACAAGAAGTAAAGTTTAGTAGTATCAATTCATCTTTTTAACATATTTCCGATTAGTTAACATTGTACTTTTAACACAGTTAATATATGGTTTTTTCCCCACGAAATGTAATAAAATCAATATAACCTGAAGTGTTCAGTATCTAAAATAATGATAGTTCAATCCCTGTCGCGAATTACGATCGAAATGTGCCAAGAGACGCAGTAAGTTTTGTAAAACAGTGATATTTATGCAGACAGATTGTCTCTGATCTTATGTATTAATTGGATAATTTTATAATTGAATGTGTTTGATATGCGTAAGTTATTGTAACAGTTGCCATGGTTTGCATTGGTAACCCCGCCGTCTACTACTGGCTAACAGCCATGGTTATTTTTATCAGATGTAGACGTTTATTGGCTTTTTCAGGGGAACAATTTAAACCTGCAGGCTTTGGTGCGAGAATATGTCTATATGGAAGTGACCTACTAACATAATGCGTGAGAGACTATACAACGGAAGTGGAATAACAATGGCAGGGAAAATCCGAATGATTCTGAAAAAACCCGTCTCAATGCAACTTTATCCACCACAATGTCCATATGGACTTCCCTTGGAGCGAGCCCGGGTCTTCGCAGTGAGAAACCGACCTCAGCTTTGGCACTGTCAAGCTACAGATGTTACGACGGACATCAGTCGACAGTGAGGAAGGTCGTTGGTGCTGAAAGCTAATTGTTTTCAAGTTTGTTATTTTTGGTGGAAGACGGAACAGAGAGAAAAAGTCATGTCGTACGTATGCCACGCAGTGTCAGTCTGCTCTCACAAGGGAATGGTTAGGTTGGTCATGCCGAAACCTCACCTGAAATTTTGCTCATCTACAGAGCCCATCTAGTAATGATTGTACACAAAATGTTAGCTGCTGATGCGCTCTGTAAGGGTGCGAAAAAATTGCTCAAAGTTAGTATGTATATTTAAAATTCGCTCCGCCGCACATGCGCGTGACAGCAGAGCGCCATTCACCGGTACATGGCAGCGGAGGGCGTGGGCCAGGCGCTGGTGAGAAGGCAGGGAAAGACTTGAGAAATGTCTCTCTCTC
>NW_019059721.1:82363-98096 GCF_000696155.1 Zootermopsis nevadensis | reverse complement strand
ATGTGAAGAAAACTACAATTCCAATTGCCCTTATTTAAAAATAGCGCCCGGTTTCAGTATACTTGATTAATTTTAAGATGATTTTTGAGGGGCCTGGGCGCTGGGCCAAAGAAAATGTTTCCTTCGTTCGAATCCCGGCAAAGATGTTTTCTGTTGTCCAGTTAGCAAGCCCTAGGGAAGATGGCGCTAAGGAAAATTCTGTTTTTTCCTGGGAAATTATTTGACTGTCTAGGGTCACAAGCCCAAAAAACTGTCTGAGACCCAGAAGATGAAATTGTAAGAAACAGTCATATTTGCCCTTAGAAAATACCGCAGAGTCTACTGATCATGCGTAAACTCGAGATTGGGGGTTGACGTTTCTTTACTCATTCGCTTGTGGCTCGTGACGAAGAAACCTGGCGTAATTATTCCTTAAGACAAATGAGAGAACACAGGAAGGTCAGAACTCAGGGAAAAGCGTCCTGAGTTCGATTTCCGGCAAGGGCGGTTCCTTTAACTCCGAAACTAAGCGAGATAGAACAACGGCGACAGAATCAGAGACTTTTTCCTCGAATAGGAGATTACAGAAACAAAGGCCTCAACATTGGTTTCGACTCCTGACAAGAAGAATGGTTTCTGTTGACAGGAACGCAACCGCGATAAAAGAACGTCAAGGCAAAATACTGTCCTTTCGGAGAGGAAATTACAAGATCTATGGTCACAGTCTCTCTTAGATGTTGAGGCAAACTATTTTTTGGACCTAATGCGTAGTCCAAGACCAAAAAGCAATAAAAATGGCGTTTTGGAGAATGGAGTCTTTCTCCGTCTCCAGGTAGAAATCCCTCTCTGTTGGGCACAATCCATAGAGCTAGTCCCTGTCTCTGGACCTAGCAGTTCCAAAAAGCTAACGGCAGAGTCCAACGCAAGCGCAAGACATCATTCCTTGCTAGATAACTCCATTTCTGCGTAGGGAACGCATTGCTGTAAATGGTAAACAGTGCCTTATAACTAAAACGAGGGTTTTGTCGCTGCAGAAGCCTTGATTATTCAAACTAGGGTCTGTTGCTGCTGATGAGAGTTATCGCGTAGAGGCAGCTTGTCCTTCATGAAAAGGATTTTGGTTGGATAGTTTTCTTGAAATTGAACCCAGAGGTCGCTCTGGGAAGGGAGGGTTCACGTCAGCTGAAGGCCTCAATTATTTGGGGTTGGCGGACCGCCCTGTTTTTGAATTATACCCTTGTATTTGCCTTACAACTGAGGAAAAGCTCGGGAAACATCACTCGTCCCCAACTTTCTACTAACGTCAAGTAAAACGTCTGTGTTCTTCTTTATCAAAATAGTCGTTACCAAACTAATTTTCAAATGTGTCTAGTCTAAATACATATTATGTCTCGGATCTATCAGAAAGTTTTCCGGCACTTTTTATCAAACCAGGATTACGTACATTGACCTTTTACGATTTTAATTCCAAGAAACAGAATTTACGTTCCTTCACCTCGATATTAATATGAAGATTTCGGACTTGGCAGTTGGTTCATCATCGTTTAAAACTGAAAAGCAACAAGCGACTTTGGCTAATGTTACGCTCTGAATTCAAGGAAATCTTAATTTTCACGACATGATCGTTCACCTCTGCTCAGGCATGTGAACGTGAGGCCAGCAGCCAGCTAGTCGGCTTTGGCTCTCAGAGGGCTGTTACGCCACGGATTATTATAAATATTTTTTAGACCATCTTCGGATTAAAAGAGTTACGAAATTAATTCACGAGATTTTTTCGTATTGCTGTAAAAGTTGAAATATTTACCATAAATACAGACAATATTTGAAGTACAATATTCTCGTGGTGTAGAAAACGTTTCAAAGGCAATTCTACATCCCAGATTCATTCCATTACTCAAATTATTTAGTATTCCTGTTTAGTCGTCCAAGTATCCAAGTCGAATTTACAACAGATGATTTCACTGATACTGTTTAAATTAATTTTGTATTTTAATTATTTTTTTCATTCATACTTACAGAATTTTGTTTGAAGTTAATATCCAGTTAATGTTGAAGAGTTGTTCTTTCCTCTCGGACAGATGTTGGGTACTTCATAGTGAACAAATTTCTTGAAGTAATTTGGGTTTGTTTGAGAGAAGTTGTTGCACAAACGTTCCTCAAAATGTGTTTTTTGTTCCTATCACTGGTTTGATGGTTTCAACAAGGAAAAGTTCTTTTCATCAGTCCACAGAGTATCTTTGATAAAAAATACTCTATAGCTGCACTAGAACAAGGAATGGCAAAAGAGAATTCCAAAATGAGTTTTTTTTTAATGAAATGCATTCATTTAACACAAACTCGAAAATCTCTGGTCACCCTGTTATAGGAATATTGTATACAGTGTGATTTTATGGATACCAACAAATTTGGTATTCAATTTATGTGGATCTTAATGAATGAAACTTTCATGTTGTAATACTTGTGTAGTGGAGGTGTCCAATTTCAGTTTCCATTAAAATCTGTCATGGGATTCAAAAGATATACAAAGTTTGTCGGAGCTTTTAAGTAAAGCGTCCCTAAAGATGACTGAAGTAAATCACACATGAGTAGCAGAAGTGTCTCCCATAAAAGAAATATATTAATGGACTCTCGTACTTTACCTGATGGGTGAGACAAAGAATGAATGTGAATAATCTTAATCTAATAGAACAGTGTTAAATCCCTTCATAGTTTAGTGTAGGTTTATCTGTAATTTTTCTGTACATTTCAGATCATCTTGTAGTGATGCGGAAAGGGGGGTATCCAATGGCTTGAATCAAATTGCCAGCAACTCTGCTTTAAAAACATACGAATCTTAGCTGGACACTCACACATCCAGAATGGGAGGCTTCTTTGTTTTCTTCTGTCTCTAGGCAAATTTGCAAGTTAGCTTCAAACAGACGACGATCGGTCCCTCTAATACTAATAACTCCTCATTATCATATTTCCATGCACTTTGGTACATACAATGCAACAGCATCGTTATATAACCTTCAAGTCAAGAATTCACAGTTCATCATTCAAAATCATCACACTACCACTCGACGCTGTAGAGGTGCACAGCCTGTGTATTGTGTAACGGTTAAAATTGCAGGTGTATACGCGTACGTAATAAAAAAAATAATAAAAAAAATAAAATCAGTCCACAGAGTATCTTTGATAAAAAATACTCTATAGCTGCACTAGAACCAGGAATGGCAAAAGAGAATTCCAAAATGAGTTGTGTGTTTTTTAATGAAATGCATTCACTTAACACAAACTCGAAAATCTCTGGTCACCCTGTTATAGGAATATTGTATACAGTGTGATTTTATGGATACCAACAAATTTGGTATTCAATTTATGTGGATCTTAATGAATGAAACTTTCATGTTGTAATACTTGTGTAGTGGAGGTGTCCAATTTCAGTTTCCATTAAAATCTGTCATGGGATTCAAAAGATATACAAAGTTTGTCGGAGCTTTTAAGTAAAGCGTCCCTAAAGATGACTGAAGTAAATCACACATGAGTAGCAGAAGTGTCTCCCATAAAAGAAATATATTAATGGACTCTCGTACTTTACCTGATGGGTGAGACAAAGAATGAATGTGAATAATCTTAATCTAATAGAACAGTGTTAAATCCCTTCATAGTTTAGTGTAGGTTTATCTGTAATTTTTCTGTACATTTCAGATCATCTTGTAGTGATGCGGAAAGGGGGGTATCCAATGGCTTGAATCAAATTGCCAGCAACTCTGCTTTAAAAACATACGAATCTTAGCTGGACACTCACACATCCAGAATGGGAGGCTTCTTTGTTTTCTTCTGTCTCTAGGCAAATTTGCAAGTTAGCTTCAAACAGACGACGATCGGTCCCTCTAATACTAATAACTCCTCATTATCATATTTCCATGCACTTTGGTACATACAATGCAACAGCATCGTTATATAACCTTCAAGTCAAGAATTCACAGTTCATCATTCAAAATCATCACACTACCACTCGACGCTGTAGAGGTGCACAGCCTGTGTATTGTGTAACGGTTAAAATTGCAGGTGTATACGCGTACGTAATAAAAAAAATAATAAAAAAAATAAAATAAAAAACAACAACAACAACAACAACAACAACAACAACAACAACAACAACAACAACAACAACAACAACAACAACAACAACAACAACAACAACAACAACAACAACAACAACAACAACAACAACAACAACAACAACAACAACAACAACAACAACAACAACAACAACAACAACAACAACAACAACAACAACAACAACAACAACAACAACAACAACAACAACAACAACAACAACAACAACAACAACAACAACAACAACAACAACAACAACAACAACACAGTTCACGTGTATCATAGAATTCGGATAGTATTAATATTAAACTTCAAACAGGACTAAAGCCTTCTCAAGAGAAAGATGTGTACGATTATATCAGGTACAGAAATGATTTAGTTTCACAAGGATGCAGCTACAATGTACGGCGGATTTCAAGGTGCTAGTATTCTGGCATTTACCTGGAAGTACTGAAGATGGCCACTAAACTACCTCCATTGCAATACACCACAGTGCACGGCGCTTTAAACTTGTATGAAAAAGTTCATAAATACGGAAGTGCTAATCTCCCCAGTATAAAATTATCACTCACGAATAAAAACTGCTTAATGTTGAACCAGAAATCTAAACAAAAACAAAATTCTAGAAGATCATACAGAACTTGCATATTTGTTGCATCCTGAGAGAGAAAGAGAGAATAAAACTGATTTAAAAACAGTTTTATTGGTAAGATGGCAAAATGAGATCAATAGATGAGTTAGAATTGTCAAAAATGGAGGTATACACAACATTTTAACCATAAGTGACAACTGTTTCATCAAGGAGTAGGCCTATCTCATTCACAACACAGGAAAGGTTAAATTATCACACTATTTTGACAGCTTATCACTTACTTCTTGGTACTTTCATTTTGCAGCATAAACTCAGGAACTATTTACTTTATTTGTTGATCACAAAGTTTGGAGTACATGTTTTGCAGAAGGCAACCCTTTCACAAAGATAAAAAAGTACACTTTGCCCCAGATTTAAAACCTATGGAAAATTACACAGCCTCCTGTAAGACATTTTATAAAATACAAGAAGAAAACAAGTACTGCATCACATAAGTATAACCCATTATAAATATAAATAACTTTCCAATAGCATACTCTTTGGACCACTAGATTATGTTGGTAAAAGTATGGAGTATGGATCTCCATTTAATGAACATACCACTCAAAGTAGCAAATAAATATTTATTTGGTACTGGTAATGAAAGAAACCATAACAAATGTAAAGTTTTGGACTAAAATTTTAAGTCAGGAAAACTGATCACAATATACTCCTACTATGGGATCCAGACTTTGAGTAATTAAACTACTGTTCATGTTACATATGGTGATCAAATCATTTCTTGTAGAACTGCATCCTATCACAGTGCCCCTGCACAACTGAATCCTTGCATGTCTGAAGTCTTAATAACACTGTTACCCCCATTAACTAAAAGAAAAATAAAATAATTATATTTGGCAATCTTTCAAATCATAAATCATTACCCTAATGTACATACTTTGTCTAGTTCCAAAGTAAATTTAAAAGTGCAACTTAAAATTCCATGAGCAAACCTAACAACACAACAGAATTTTGAAGAATAAAAATCACTTGGATGAGATGCATCCTCATCGACTTGATAATCACCAGCTACTACTTGGAGAATTGTAGCTGGCAAGGCTGCACGACTACTGTATTTGAAATGGTCAAGAGGGTAAGAAAGAATAGAACAAGTACAACATGTTTTTGAACCCATGCACAGCCTCAAGAAAAAACCCTGCCAAATAAGAGTGGCCCACTAAATAAACTAAATTAATAAATTCGACCACTAAGTAAACCAAATTAATAAGAGTCCTTTAAGTACAGTCCAGCAAGTGCCAAAATTGGGGCACCAGTAGCATCATTTGGGAGATCCCCAGCAGAGGCAGCTATATCAATGTGCGAGTACTTCAAAGGTGTTTTAGACTCTGATCCATGCTGTAACAGAAAATGTTGTAACACATATATTGATTTAAATTTCAAGTTTTAACAGGCCAAATTATGTCCAAGGACACAAATTAATTTACCTACTTGCCGTTATTGTTTCTTTAGTTAAATAATGGATGCTAAAGACCGAATTATTAATCAAATGAGTAAATGTTGATTTGTATTATGGTGGAGTTCAAGATTGGTTTTTTACTGAATTATTTAATCTCTATTACAATTAGAAAGATTCCATATTTGTAATATCACTAATTCTTACAAGAACTGAAAATATGTCAGAAAAACCTGGACCATGATTATTTTAATCATGGAAAGCATTAAACCTTTGCATACCGAGCAGTGTATTAGAATATAAAATAAGATAATAAACAAACTATTAACACTATAAAAGACGCTAGTGCCATACGCGTTTCACCCTAAAGAGGTCATCATCAGTGGCAACAGGGGAATTAATTCATTTAATCAAAATGGTTTAAAATTGGTCTAAATATGGTTTAGAAAACAAATAATGAATAATTTTAGTGTAGTGTTGCTTGATATGCTTTTGTAAAATATTCCACTTCATTACTTGTTTTCTAAACCATATTTAGACCAATTTTAAACCATTTTGATTAAATGAATTAATTCCCCTGTTGCCACTGACGATGACCTCTTGAGGTTGAAACGCTTATGGCACTAGTGTCTTTTTATAGTGTTTAATAGTTTGTTTGTTTATTTTATATGGAAAGCATTGTTGACAGCCTCTGATTTGTTTTGGTAATGGATAAATAAATGAAATATATTCCTGCTAAAAGAATTCTTCAAGTTTTAGTTAGGAAAGACACATTAAAATATCGCTGACATACATAAATTTCTGTTTCATGTATCTTAGAGATTAATAATAGCACTGATCTTTACAAAGAGCCATGTTTCCATCAATTCAGTTGTATAGCAATACAAAAATGATGAGTTGAAGCAATTAAATAAGAATAGGACAGTTTTCTTTGGTGGCAGATGAATGCAATGAGGAACATTAAAACTTTTCACATAACATGAATATTCAGCTGTTACCTTATCGAGTCCCGAGACTAGCATCAGAAATCCAGCAGGACCTTGATGTCCACGCGGTGTCCGAGCAGAAGGCATGTTGTTAGCTTGAAATACATCATCTCCCATTCCTTTCCCTTAAAACAAAACAAATATAACTCTCAGGGGTATAAATCAAGAATTTATAAATTACAAGAGAAAGTCAGCCAAACATGGTACAAACATGTATATTATGTGTTGATGCCATTAGTAAAAATTCAAAATAAAGAGAACAAATGAGGAAGGGAAGAGTAGGAAAAAAGTAGAGGCAGCATTTATGAGAAGACAAAAGAACAGAGAATTTATGAGATGCTTCATAATTTGTACTCTACACCTGATATTTTTATATTAATGAAAGCAAATATAAGAAGGAAAGGCATGCAGAATGCATGGGGCAAACACAAAAGTTGCAGAAATGTTTGGCTGGAAAACCTCATACAAAATCTAGACACAGATGGGACAATATTAATTTATTCTTAGGTTATTTTATGATCATATTTCAACTGCAGAGATTATTGAGACTCTCAGGAATAGTAAGTAGATAAAGATATAAAATTTTGACACTCTATACAAGGGATACCCTATCAGAACATTCTTTCGACTACACATTTACAAATTAACATACATGGAATTCCTTGAACACCTGAACTGAGTTTGCCCAACAGTGATAAAAACATGTTAGTGGTAGCTAGCAATGCCTTACTTGGCACACAGGCTAGCACCAAGACATGTTGTTTTATCAGCTTTATTACTAGGCAGTGTCTCCATTATTATTAATCTGCTATGATATCACTGCATGCGAAACTGACATACTAAGATCAGTTCTCTTCGTGCTATTATAATAATAAACAGAACATGCCATTTCACCCCCAATGAATCACATGGTATTGCATTCAACCACTTGGTTTTTCTGAAAATATTAAATCATCCATTAAAATGAAACAGTCTTAAATCTAATGAGATGGCTAAATTAAAAAAACAATAACATGTGGTGTTCAAGTTAAGATATTTATTACATCTCAGCTGTTTTTAAAAAAAAATATACAAATATTTAAAAAAACTAGCCCAACTTCTTTTGTCAAACTATGTTACTGTTCCCAGCCATGAACTACTTTGGAATAAGAAAGTTATGGTAGAGAAATTCTTAAGGTATAAGAAATATCATTTCAATTTGGTGTTCCAATTAATTCTTTGTAGCTGAAGCTCATTTAAATAATATTTAAGAATTCAGTCCATACTGAAAAGAAAACACAATTCTTCACCATTGCAAAGGCAAATTTGATGATGTTGTTTTGGAAATAATCACTATTTACTGTCAGAACCAAAAGAAACCCATAAATACAAAATTAAATTTACAGATTGTTAGAGCCGGTAGGACATATAGTTAGTTACCACTGGGCTTTAAAGGTTTAAAACAATTAAAGGGTAACTGAAATCCAGTAATAAATGCATTACCAGTAGTTTGAAAACCACTCTTTGTAATATAAAGGTACTGGTGGCAAGCCAGTGTCTGAATTACGGTTATTAACAAAATTATATATTTCACCATTTCATGATGCTATTCATAAACAGTTATGATTATGTTCACTGAATGGCCTTACTGTATGTGAAAGTAAATCATTAATGGTATTTAGAATATTAATAGAAAAGGGAAACTGCAAATCAACAAGAGCTGTGTTTGTTGAAGATGCGTTCTTTGCAAATCCTGAATTCTGAATCCTCCTGGCTGAAATAAAAAATACACCATAGCTAACATATACTATGCAAGTATTACTATTTGCATAGCAATACACTGCAGGCAATGAAAAACATAAACCTATCTTTTCAACATAATTTTTGTTCACTGACGCTTACCTACTTCTTATTACAAAACAAATGAGCAAACTGCAGTGTAAGAGTATTACTCTCCACAGTTATCACCTAAATACATGAACATACATTTTAAACGTTATTTCTTCTCTACTGATTCACTGTGTAGCCGGACAAGTCCGTGTACCATGCCCCGGCTTGTTTCTGTAAGATATAATCTTGGTTATGAAGATCAGTTTTAAAATTTATATTTCACAAAGAACATGGGTTGGCAACCCAACTTTGGTGGAAATTTCCATTGAGGGTGTTTTGGTTTACCTCACACCCTGCCATAAAATGTTTGGAATCTTAGATGTTTCCAGAAAGTTGTATTTTACCCTCATACCCTGTTTCTGCCCAAATGTGGCTAGCCAATAGAAGAGCATTGCTCTCACTTGAACTAGTTGTTCGACCAAAAAGCAGACCAAGTTCCAATCTGGCTGAACAATTAGAACCTGCAGATTTAAACATACTAAAATGTGTCATTAAAAAAAAGAATGCTTTTCTTAGTGTTGGTGATGCTTAAAACACTTGCAACTTGGTCCTGGTAGACAGGTATCGCCCTTCCGTGCTGCTGCGTGAATAATCAGTTTCCAGTTACTATTCATCTTATCCAAGGAACAGTCAGAAAGAAAGAAAGAAAGACGAAGAAAAAAAGTAATTCAAGTTTATTAGTTTATAAATTTTAATAATAATTACTGGTTTATTTAAAATGCAGCACTAACAGTTAGCCAGTACCCACTTAAACATCACCTTACTCAGGTTTACCATTACCTAGCTGATAATGGCCCCATCCCTGAGTGAGTGAGTGAGAGAAAGGGGGGGGGGGGTGAAAGTGAGGAGGTGTCAGCACAACTGTTTACTAAAAACTGCAGGAAACAACATGTTGCTCCTAATCCCAACAAGAGAAGGACTAATCTATTTTTTTTTATTCTAGGGTTTCCTTTGTTTCTGATCCAGACTCAATTGCCTAGAAAGCTCATCAGTGGTAAAGTTTTGCTTCTAGTTCCACTAATGTATTAATCTGCAATCCTAAGCCTCTGTTTAAATGCAAGAATGTAGAGATTAGTAAGTTCTGTCAATGACAATGTCTAGAATGCACGAAACTTTACCTCCATAAGACTTTAATCCAAAATGATGTGTTGCTTATGCAAAGGGGGATTTTCACCTTATTCTTTCTTAAAACATTTCAAAGGTCCTTTAACATGCAATCCCATTCTTCCTGATATCTTCCCATTCATTAACCCACTTTCATACACTTGCATGCTGTAAACATACCCGAGTCAACATCACTGCCTACACTGTTTTGAAATAAATCAGCATGCCAGCACTGCTAGAACAAACTGAATGAGACCTCATTTTTATCAGTTGATTACTGGGTAAGACATTTTCTTCCTTCCAAGAATGTTCTAGAGTGGGTTAATGCAGTTGCATGAATTTATTTCCAAAGCAAATATTCTCTACTGATATTACTATCCATAAATACGAGAAAAGCTTAAGATAAGACTCTAATTCAGATCAGTTCAACAGTTGTTCTCTGTATGGCTGAGAAATGTGGTCCTATCCTGAGAGGAAAAAAACATAATTTGCAACTATTTGAGGACAAACTTGGACTACATAGCAAGGATAATAAAATTAAACCAAGTTGCGACATTGGGAAAATATAAGTGTATACAAAAATTTGACGAAAACCCTTAAAGTGGTCACATGGAAAATCAAAGGTTATGGAAAAGATGTACCTCAGGATCTATGGTATGAGGACTAAAACCAGACTGAATGACTCATGTAAAATGGCAAGCTTTAGTGTTGGTGATTTTCAAATGTATCCCTCTCTCTCACACACACATAGTGACACAAATCATTACAAGCACTCAAACTGGAAAATATAATGTTAAACTGAATTAACTCACCTCTGTGGAATGCAATGTCTTCCTTACGAATAGAGCTTATCTCCAGCATGTCACCTAGCTCTTCACCAGCAGCCTGCAGCTCCTGTGCATGCGAAGATTTCTTTGCTGGTCCATTATCCATCACAATCTATATATACATTTAAAAAAAACCCAAAGCATTAAAGACCTTCTACTTGTATGCCCTACCCTTGGCAAAATGTTATTTTTAAAAATAAATGTCAGTATTAAAAACAGTTAATTTATTTGTATCCAGTTCAGAATCAATGTCAATATGTCAATCCCCAGTAACTTCTTCACATATACGTACCTATTTTTAATACAGTGTCTCAGAATGATTAAAATGGTTATGATTTGCTATATTTAATAAATCAAAGCAGTTAAAACCATGAAATAACTTGATATATGCACAGAAACACTCCAAGTTCAATGTTACATATGGAGGTTAACTTCCTGTTGGTTTTAATCATCAGGTACTGAGGATGAACTCAGAATTTAGTACCCATCAAGGTTGAAGTTAGGATTTTATTGTTTTGGATCCCAATTATTACATAAACCCTTCCCCCATTGTCAAAGAAATTGTTTGTAAGGGTCGCAGGCAGACATTATCGGATTTCAACCACTATCAACTGGTCACCTGAGATCTAAGAACATACATACTCAAGTAATTAAAAACTTCTTTAAAATTAGTACAGGTTGCCCTCGATTTACGTCGGGGATGCGTTCCTGGACGAACTGGCGTAAATTGAAACTCTTTTATAATGTAAATCAATGAGAAGGCAATGACATTTGTTCCCAGCACACAAACATTGACGAGTAATATTATGGCACTGCATTTAAAGCTCTGAAATAATGTAAATAAAATAAAGGGAATTTAAAAAAATATATTTTATACACTTACAATCGGCGATTCGTTTGTCCCCGCGATTGACTGAGATTCTTTCATGTGACTGATGTGTACAGTCATCTCTACTGTTATTCGATAGTTGCATTCATGTAAGACGCCGACCTATAGAAAACCGCGTAGTAAAACCAACCCCTTTACCTCTGCAGAAATTAAATTAGTCCTTTGAAAGTTTAAAGCGCCAGGAATGAAAATGCATAAGAGCAAACTCGCATATGCAAAAGTTTGCCTTTCACAAACAGCTTTTACCATTAAAATATATAATAAAATTCAGGTCAATACACAAACTTTATTTAGATGTTAAAATTTAAAACTTAAATGTTAAAATTTAAAGTTTAAATTTGCGCCATTCATCACTATAACGATGTTACAATAGAGCGCTTTCATTCACTTCACTACATGTTTCGATGCAAAGCATCATCTTCAGGTGTTGTCTTTTAAAACTACTTTATATTAAAATGCATGTTTTTCAATATATTCGTCCTTTTTGTTCATTATTGTAGCATGTGTTCCGCTGATCCTGCCGTTTTACGCATCTTATGTTTGTTTTGATTATTCATAAGTCGTGTTGTGTGGTGTTTCTACGTCTGCTCAGGTTGACTGTTGAGTCCACGAACAGACAGTTAACCTGAGCAGAGTCCACGAACAGACAGTCAACCTGAGCAGACGTAGAAACACCACACAACACGACTTATGAATAATCAAAACAAACATAAGATGCGTAAAACGGCAGGATCAGCGGAACACATGCTACAATAATGAACAAAAAGGACGAATATATTGAAAAACATGCATTTTAATATAAAGTAGTTTTAAAAGACAACACCTGAAGATGATGCTTTGCATCGAAACATGTAGTGAAGTGAATGAAAGCGCTCTATTGTAACATCGTTATAGTGATGAATGGCGCAAATTTAAACTTTAACATTTAAGTTTTAAATTTTAACATCTAAATAAAGTTTGTGTATTGACCTGAATTTTATTATATATTTTAATCATAAAACACAAACATGACGCATGTAAACCTTAAAGCTTTTACCAATTCATTGGAGCGAATTCGCGTAAACGAAAAATACGTAACTGCAGGGGTGACTGTATTTATAATTTTTATTCAAAATCAGCGATGTAAGAATTACAGTTTAGTAACATTGTAAAACGTTATGAATAATAGTAAAATATATTTCTTTCACTTTTTGACTTTCTGGTTTCAAAATCGTCGTTATTCTGAATCGGCGCAAATCAAGGACTACCTGTACTTCAAAAGGCCATTGCAGTTACTTCACTCTGAAGAGGTCAGACCAGTAAAAGTTGGCCTAAGTGACCTTGAATCACTATGCAAATTAATTGATAAGTTTAAGCTCAGGAGTTGAAGCCAGCCAATCACAGGAAGATAATTTTGACTTTTAATTT
Source organism: Zootermopsis nevadensis (assembly GCF_000696155.1). The sequence goes on along the minus strand of NW_019059721.1, from coordinate 84,886 downwards.
AAATTAGTCCACCAATCCAGAATCAAAGCAGGAAAAAGAACCAATGAAGTTACAAAATTCATGTTTTGACAAGAGAGGGAAAATTGGTACATTTTTGGAAGTGGTAAACTGACTTCAATTCTGAAGACACAGTTGATGGTGAACATTCAAAGTCAACAGTCGGTGGTAAATATCCAAAGACGCAGTTGGTGGTGAACATTCAAAGTACTGAGTCAGTGGCAAGCTTTCAACATACACAGTTAGTTGTAAACAGTCAATATAGACACTTCTGTCATTCAACAAACACAGTTAACATCCAGACCTTACGTGCTTGTAACAGTATGTACTTCCTCATCAAAACAACATATCTTAATTTTAATAAATATCTGTATTGATATCCCAGCTAGATGTTATGTGATTTTGATGCCAATTTTCTCTATTGTTATCTCCATATCCCTTGCTTCTACCTTCTGATGTCTATCACACAATAACCTGTATCCTGCTGATAAAGAGTCCTAGCTCACACAACTCACTTTTCCTTTGTAAAACTGAGCAACAGTGAAGCACAGTAACAATGAGAGTATCCAGTACAAATGGCTCCACAAAGTGTGGGGCATGAATGGTTTCAATGTTGCAATGCTGGCATATCCAGAAGAGTAAAATGGTGTCACAGCAACCAAAAGGTCAACGTATTCTTCGGTTTCACAAAATATAATCTGTGACTACAGATCAGCATCAGTTCCAAACAGTTTCAGGGGAAATGACCTTTGATGGAGTCAATCAAAGCTTGTGTGACAAGGCAAGAACTCTGACTGGCGAGCAAACATGGAAAGAACTTCAATATCACCTAGATATTTGTGGTGTGAACACTGAACACGTAAACTTAAATGTAGCAAACTGTAATCATCTTAATTATTCTCATATGTCCTAAATACCTTTCTATTTGCTTCCTAACCTTTTGGTGGTTGCTGTACTACATCCACTGCTCTTTTATCACTAGCCAACAGTATATAGTTTGATGAACAAAATGATATATTTGGTATTTAAAAGCCTTATCACTATGTGATGCCACTGTAAACAATATAAAAGATTTGTAATGCCACATGTTTTCATTTTTGGAATATGAAATGAATGATAAACAACAATTCAATGCTTGTTTAATGCAGTGTACAAACTTTCATATGCCAATTAAGAGGTTAGACTGCTTACATTGTTTATGAAGTTTATAAACTACCTTTATCCATAAAGCAGTCTGTTTTGAGAAGCTAATAATTACCTAGCCAGTTAAAAAATTGCTAATTTTTTATGAAACATGAAAGGTTCATTACTGTGTTCATAAGAACCCACCAACTGACTCCTGAGCAGCATTTATTAAAGATACACAAAATAAAAATAAAGAATTTTTATATTTCAGTAAAGTTTATGTTAAGAAAACCCCAGGTCAAGAATTGGTATTCTAGCTAGTTTCATCTTATATAGTAGTGGCTTGGCTTCATTTTAATTTTCATATTTCTACTCCTACATCCCATCCAGGTTTGAATTCTCGTATTACTAAGACAGTCCATAGCAAACATCACTGACAATAATGAAGACATTATAGGAACCTGAAGTGTACCAGAACACAATATTGTGAAACTGGGTAGACAGGAACATGCACAGGATATAAGGATGTGGTGACAATCCTCAATGTGTTAAAACACTTGAACACTGAGTAGCTTGTTGTTTTAATATGCGCACTAGCCAGCTATTAGTCATTCGCTCAGACACGAGCTGTGGAATGCGCGTGAGGGAGGGTACTGACGCTGTCTCCTAGTGATAGTGGGGAATGGAGGAGAACAGCTTTCTCTGTACTACTGAACACAAAAACATCAGTGCAGACTGAATTACTTACAGCGGCTGAAGATATTTTACAAAGCTCCTATTCCACTTAATTCCCCATCATCTTCTTCTGCATCTTCTTCCTCCCTCTCGTTTTCCTCACTACTGCTACAACTGTTGGTATCACTGCCATCTTGTAAATTAACTGTAATTTGTTCCGAAATGTCGTCAAGAACAGATTCCAACCACAAGTAATTCTGTTCGCACTGATGGGATTTGTTGCACCTCGAGGTCCATTCTTCCTTTGTGATGCTACTAAACTTTTCCTCAGCTAGTTTCATAGCATCATCTTTCTGGTGACATATTCTTTGACCAATCCCCATATCAGTTCAATTGGATTCAGATCTGGGTGATATGGCGGCAAGCGAAGGACAGAGTGGCCATGTTCAGACAGTAGAGTATCAATTTTGAATGTTTTGAATCGTGGCTTACGCAGTTTAATTAGAGAATACAATTCGGGCTTACACATTCCGTCACTGAAAGGAATGCTACGATCTGAAAGCCAGTCGATCATAGCACTTTTTCGAGATGAAGAAGTTGGAGCCGGATTAAGTTGTACGTTATGGTAAGCTGCATTGTCCACTACTAATACCGAATTTGGTGGAAGGTTTGGAATTAACTTCGTTTTGAGCCATCTTTCATAGTTGTCAAAATTCATATCATGAT
>NW_019059721.1:35363-56753 GCF_000696155.1 Zootermopsis nevadensis | reverse complement strand
GTAAGGTAGGGTAATGTAATGTAATGTAAGGTAGGGTAATGTAAGGTAAGGTAGGGTAATGTAATGTAATGTAAGGTAGGGTAATGTAAGGTAAGGTAGGGTAATGTAATGTAATGTAAGGTAGGGTAATGTAAGGTAAGGTAGGGTAATGTAATGTAAGGTAAGGTAAGGTAATGTTAGATTATAAAACCATCTTTTAAGAGGATTTCAGTGAAAAATTCATAATTATATCTCATATAGTTCAAAAGTTATGAAAAAAAAAGTATTTTACAGTAAAATTTAAATGGACATTTAAAAAATATCTGCGCAGGACTAGCAGAAAAGTGGTTTTTAAATTTGCATGCTCAGGGGTTAATAGTGCTTAAATTGGCAGATTGGCTCTTGTGTTCCAAAAAAACTAGTTTGTTATGTTTATACAAGGTATTCTTTATTTAAATGGCAGTGAGATATAGCTACGAACATACCTTTGTCAAATATAGCGCCTTTTCGCCTTTCACTTGTATTTAGCTTCTGGAGCATCCCTTTTCACCATCCAAGAATAATCAGCTAACATGGCGGCACTCCATTTGCTTTTGTATCTTTGCTCCACTGTTGAGATGTCTTGATGGAAGCGCTCACCATGTCTGTCACTGATGGCACCATAGTTTAGTGGGAAGAAATCCAGGTATGAGTACAAGAAATGCATCTTCAATTACATGTTGCACCCCAGTTTTTCATAAGAAGTCATGAGATCTTCAACAAGCTGTCTGTAGTTTCCGGCTTTAACATTTCCTATAAAACCAGTTGAAACATTTCGAAAGGCTTTCCAAGCTAATTTCTCGGTATCACTAAGGATATATTTGAACTGTTTGTCTTTGAAAAGTTGCCTTATTTGTGGACCAATGAAAAGGCCTGCCTTAATCTTCTCTGTAATAAGTCTTGGGAATTTCTCCTGCAAGTATGTGAATGCAGGGCCGTTCACGTTCAAAGCCTTCACAAAATTTTTTATGAGCCCCAGTTTGATGTGTAGTGGTGGAAGCAAAACTTTACTTGGATCTACCAGAGGTTCAAATGCTATGTTCTTCATTCCAGGTGTTAATGCTTTTCGTTGAGGACAACTCCTCTTTTTGTAGTGTATATCCTTGGCACGGCTATCTCACTTGCAGAGAAACCAACAATACTTACTGTAACCCTTTTGTAAAAGTAAAGTAAAGTAAAGTTTGTCCCACTATACGCCATGTAGGCGTTTGGGGTGAGTGGAGGTATAGCTCCTCTCTTTCTTGACCTCGGCACTAGATGGGGGTGAGTGGTCAGCATCACGCCCCGGCCGTAACCCTTTTGTAGTCCTAACAAAATGGTGATTACCTTTAAATCACCACATATCTGATATTAAAACTTCCGGTAGTGTACACTTAAGAGGATGTTCTCCATCTTTGCATATGTTTCTTGTTTGTGGACGGTATATGCAATAGGTATTGAAGGCAGCATATTTCAATTGTGTAATAACACAGCCTTAAGGCTAACCTTAGAAGTGTCTATAAATAGCTGTCATTAGACCAGCAACATCCATACAAACAGTGAGTTTACCTTTTGTTTGATAGAATTTATCATAGTCTTTATTTTTCGAGTATGGAATGTTGCCACATTCACTGAATGATCCAGAAGATTCCACTATTGTAGCCTCGAGGCCAAAAGCTCTGCCTTGTTCTTCAGAAGTTCAAGATCCCTGATGAGGTCATTCAGCTCACTTTCTGTGATCTTATGTGGTTCAGAAGTATAGCGGCTTGTACAAAATGATGGATCCCTTGACGTAGATGGCTGCTGTACTTCTTCGTGTATATCAAGCTCAACATGAACATCATCAGTGTCTTCATCTTCATCAGAGTCTACAAAAAAACTTTTGGGTGGTTCAGGAATAGGTAGTAGTTCACTGTGAGGCACTGGGCGACAGTTGCTGATCACGTGATAAGAGTGTGGTGGTACTATAACTGATAATAATGTAGAGTAACTCGCTAACATGAGACCCCAACCGTAATTCGAAAACAGGAGCCAACTGACAAATTTTAATGTGATTTTCATGTTCAGCAGCCTAAAATTAGTCAAGATTGGTTAGTTTCGTTTTCATAACATTTTATGGGTTGACTAGTTTAATTTTACTGTCAAGTAAAACTAGAAGTACTGCATTCCTATGAATGCTATTAGTTCTTAGAATATGAAAATGCTTCAAGTCATGGTATGGGTGACTCCATGAGTAGTGTTTATCAACCTGGATCTTTGCCAACAGAGGTCAAAACATTGAGGAAAAATGCAAAAGCTGACACTGAATGAAAGTACTGGTACTTCAGCTGGCCAGTGCCATTGAACATTACACTGTTGTAAAAGGGTTCAACAAAGGACTTACCACATACAGTGCTTCCAGTGCTCCGAGCAAGGTGACCAGCTCACTCTGCCTGAAAGTGCTATGTGATGGCAGTATCAGCAGTGGTGCCTTGACACCTGATTTCAGAGCCCTGGAAGTAAACCACATGTAACAACATGAACACATTCAATGTCAGACATATTTTCAAAATGTGCTCTCTGTTATTTTTTATACTTTGTTAGCCCTGATGTTCATGTATCATAGGTACAAACGTAATACTGCAAAAGCTAAATGCACTAAACATACACTCAGAGTCAGATTTTGTTCTGTCTTTCGTTCAGTATTCACAACATTATAAAAATAATCATACAAATTGTATATCTTTACATGGTCTGTACAAGAACACTTCAAATTTGACCTAAAACATTTTCCAGTCATTTCATGAGATGGGATAAGTGTATATATGTATACCAAAAGACTGCTTGATATGTAACAAGTAATCTTACATGCATTCATTTATTAAAGGGACTGAACACTGTAGTTGAATGGTAAGCACTCCTGCTTTGTATTTGCTCAAATCTTGGCCCACAGACTGGATATCCGAACTAAGGATTTCACATGCTTTCCAATTCATTATTCACTAATCTTCACTTCATTTAACACTGTGTAGTCTGCACTACTGACAGCACCATTAAACAAACCACAAATAAATAAATAAATTTACTGACATACCGATAACAGCTCTGAATCAAATCTGAACCATATATAAATAGGTGCTTATAGTTTATACAATGGACTGGGTCTTTGACAATCTGATTTTTAAAACATCTTTTAATGTAGCTCCCACTCACCATCAATAAAGATATGTATAGTAAGGACCAAATTACTTGTGAGTTTTTGCCATGGGGGTGAAGAGCAAGGTGATAAGCACCTCCACACTTTTTCTATCTGTTCTCCCCAGCCGTTCCATGCACCGACCAGGACGTGCTGAGTGCAAATATGTACAGCACTAGGGAGCTCAGCTAGCAAGTAATCTGGTCCCTACTATACATATCCAGCTGATGTGGTGCTGTGATCATAAAAGTGTTAGGTATACCAACTCTACTTGAGAAAATGTTTGCACATGAGTAATGGAATGCAAATGTGATTTAAGTCATACCTCACCTTGCAATTCCTTTCTTAGCTGCCTCAGAGAAACTCCGGACATCAGCATAGTCATTGTTGAGTGGCCCAGTGGGTGAGCTTATGATGCGCCCTGCTGGCAGGTCACATGGCAACACCGCAACTTCAGTGTCCAGAGCTTCGTCAATCTGATGGACAAAAAATAATGGAAGATATAAGCAGGGCACTTGGCTGATGAAAAAAAATTAATATGCAATAGAAGGAATCTGTTAATACACACACAGACACACACTAACAGAGAAAAACCAAATAAGAGAAAATCTTAAAATAATTCAAGAGACAGGTTAAATTACAGAACATGCAGCAACAAAATTTCCTACACTGATCCATCAACAACCCCTCCTTTCACATTTTTCTTTGAAACCAAAGCAATATGATATCTTTCTTTAGCCGCTTCTGCCAAGCAATGCCAACATATACAACATACCCTCATGTTACGTGTCAAGTTTTGTCCCTCTGAGAGTTGTTACAAAATGCCAACAATGATAAAAAATTAAAAGTTACTTCTAAATCACAGACAAGCATTTGTAATGCAGGCTGTCCTCCCAAAAATGTTAGATTAAGTTACAATTTAAATTGAATTTAATTTTTTAGTTTAATTTCATTTTTGTCACCCTCGGTGGACTAGCGGTTAGTGTGCTTGCCACTAGACCCAAGGTTTGCGGGTTCAAACCCGGCTGAGGTCGATGGATTTTTAAGGGTGATAAAAATCCGTAGCACAACATCCTTTGGAGGGGAAGTAAAGCTGCTGGCCGCATGTTGTAGATTTATGACATGTAAAAGAACCCTGCAAGCATGAAATAGATGCTTATTGGCAAAATTCAGTGGCCATATTTCTCACCCATGTCTCTCCTGATTCTCTACTAGATGGCTCCAGTAGACAAATCAGGAATGAGTAGATATTGTGCAGGGGCAGTGGGCTTGTCACTCACTACTCAAATGCACTCTACAAGAGTAATAAGGACAAGTTGCCTTGAGCAATTGTCCTGGAACAGGTCAATAGGCCCAACCCTTGTAGTAGTTGATGATAATGAATTGAGCGTTCGTTTCTATATCTGAACTTCAAACAAGACATTTAGTTCAATAGTAACAGTCATCTGATTAGTACATATTTATTTTTTATGTCTATTTAATGGCAGTGTCAATAGCTCGGACAATTTGGACAGAAAAAAGAAATCTGTGCTACAAAGTAAATAACTGCATCGGGTTAGAGGAATTTTAACATCAAGCAGTTAATAATTTAATCAAGTTTAAGAACAAATGAAACTACAGGAAGGAACATATTTAACTGAAGGGATTGCAATTCATGCCTTCATGTTAATGAGATTAGTTTGCCAAATTATATGTAATGCAGGAATCAGTGTAATCCTTGGGTGAGGGGAGACACCATATTTAGGTAAGACATCATTTTTTTAAGTCATTACCCTCTTTTACCTGCAGGTGTCCAGGTACACATTCATTCAGTTAATCCTATTAGATATTTGGTAGGACTCCTTGGATGAGTGATCAGCCCATCGCAAGGCCTCTACCTACACAGGACAGCACAACACAGAAAGATGCGGACAAACATCCATGCCTTGAGTGGGATTCAAAGCCACAGTCCTGTGCCCAAGCGCACGAGGTTTATGCCTCAGACCGCGTGGTCACTGTGGCCAGCATAAAATTGTATATACAGTACAAAAGGTATCAGATGAGCATATTCTTACATGACATACTTAATTTTTATAAAAAGTTGTGTAAAAAGTAAAAGAATCACATTATTTTGTTTCCAGAAGGAAAAGTTCTCTTTCATTTTACTTTTGTTCATGTCCCACACATTGTCAGTCATTCCCAAGAAACCACGTGGTGCAAAAAGTAATTTCTGTGGCTGCAAAGTCTATATTTCCACCAACTGATGTAGAAGATTGATAATAAATGCTCAAAAGAAGAAGAAATTACATAAGTAGATAGGTAAAACATTACTTACCTTTGCAGAGGAATTGAAAGGTTTTTTCAGAAGTTCATCATAGTTATAGGTTTCTAGAATTGAGCTTACAATCACCACTATACCATCATATGCTGAACTCTTCAAATCTTTTTCTATTTTAAGAGCACATGGCAATCTGAAAATAAAATCAACAATAATTGAAACAGGAACTAAAATCTATGTTTAATAAAATTCCAAAGGAAAGTGTTTCGCTTTAGAAATCTTAGGTTGACTGAGTACTGAGTTGGCCTACTTTAACGCACTATAACAATATCTGCTTGATATGACAGAGAAAAATTAATTTGAAATGACCACAGGATTGTTCTGAATTGTTATTTGACAATTTCTTCCTTGACATTCAGATAATATTTTTGACCATGATCTCAAGACAGACTAAAACCATTAGCCAGAGCTAAACTATCCAGCCTTCTCAACAGTATTATAAAGAGATCAATGGCCTTGAGTGAACTTAATGTTTTTAATTGCAATAAAATAGTTTTCATTAAAGTTTTCTTGACCTTATGTCACCAGTTTTCATGCCACACAACTGCAGACTGAGTTTACTACATTAATGCACATAATGAGCATTTACATTATGATTAAGAACAGTTAGGGCAAATAAGGTCCTTACGATAGACAAACTTTTAAACATTTCTTACAAAGTACCACTTGGTTGCTCCATAGCAGGCTGGAGTTTGGTTAGTTATTGAAAAGATGTTGCAAACAGCACTGTGATCATGCAAATCTCCTGCTGAGTTTCTAATTCGTTTACTATTACCAGACCTAATATAAACCAATCCACCAAGCTCTCCAAATCTGACAATAAATACAGGTTTTATTTAAAGATGGCTATCTTCTGGGTTGTTGCTGCCTCCATCATCGGAGTGATGAGGACGCAACAACCCAGAAAACAGCCATCTTCAGACTCATCACTGTGAATACCTCAAATCCTAGGTTTTATTTAAAATAATCCAAACACAAAAAATTCTACCTTGCTTTATGAAAATGGACGCTGCATTAAAAATATGCCAACACATACATGATTTACAGTTCTCTTTTTTGAATTTTAAAATTACAAATATGGCCAAGAAACCCTTTGAGGTTATGTCTGACAATTTTCACAGAATAGAAATCCAAACCCAAAAAAAATTCTGCCCAACACTAGATCACTTCTATAATTACATCTTCTATACATTCTTCTTGCCCCTATGCATATATAGAAGCAACTATGAGAAAGGAAATAAGTGCCTCTCAAAATCTAACAAAGCCTTTCCCATATTTCATTATCCCTTATTTGAAAACAGCTTAGTATAGTCTGAATAAGATATATAAGAGAATTTCAAATATTTAAAGTTGTGTGTAGACAGTAACATGAAACAGAAAGGGTGAATCAGCATCAACCAATAGCCTGTAATCATACAGCAGGTCAAAATATGAACTGATACACAAAGCACACAGTTCTATTGCTTTGTGGAAAGACTTCTGGTCACAAACTACTCTCCTCTGTAAACATGTACACATGCTTTAACAATGAAAATCACAGCTATAAAGTTGGGCCATTTAAAAAAACAACCTTCAGATTCAGAAGAATGAGGAATCTATTAAAACTTCTCTTCCAACCAGCTAATATTTCTGACCTATTTTGGGTAAAATTCCAAACATTTAAATGGGAAAAACTTTGTTGAAAAAATATACCACAAATAAAGTAACTCTAATCTTTCCATTGTTTAAACTACAACTGCATATGTATAGATAGAAATTTAAAAGCAAGTGCATGGTTAGCAATAAAGGTTATGGTTTGGATGGAAAAAATACATCTGTCCTTGGAAAATTAGCATTTTAGGACCACCCGAAATCATTCAATTAAATTTAATTAAAAATCTTGTGAAGCTCATGATTCAAATTTTGTGCAATTTTCTATAAAGAAAAATATTTTATCTGCACAACCTACTTTCCAATTTTTTCATGAGAATATTGTAAGTATAAGTATACAAGATTAAATGGAACAGTCAATCAAAGTCTTCAAGTTAGCCTTAACATTTGGACATATTATACATGTAAGTCAACAAGAACACAAAAACAAAAGTTGTTATTCTAAAAATTATAGGTTTAAATATGTAGCACAGCTTCTTTTGAGATAGGTAACTACACAACACACAGACTATAAATAAATTCTTGTGGCAAGAGGTGGCTGATGCATCTGATTGTTGAAAGAATAATTGGTGGTCAAACATCAAGCATTAGCAGTATTCCTGTTATTACCCATGCTAGAGCCTCACCTTTTTTTTAGTAAGCTGTATCCACTGAAGATGTGGCCTTCAAACTAACAGACATTATGATGAAATCTATTAACTAAAAATGTATTGGAGGATTTTTTTTGTAATTTAATAAGACCTTTTAAAATGGAGAATGGTTCAGATCCTATCTAACACATAGAAGACAAAAGGTCAACTAAAACAATTAGGACTTTTTCTCAAAATGGGGAACAATAAAACATGGAGTTTCCCAAGGATCAGTTCTAGGACCCTTACTTTTCATAACATACATAAATGACCTTCCTCCAACAAATACCTTATCAGAACCCATAATATTTGCTGATGACAGAAGTATCATAATTTCTAGTACAAATGATTTTTGTGCAACATCAAACACAGTTCTCTCTCATACCAGTAAATGGTTTAAATATATAAGACAAATATAATTAAATTTACAACAACTGACTCTCCACAATATGCTGTTGAGTATTCATTACAATGAAAATTATATAGAAAGTCAGTAAATACAAAATTCATGGGTTTACAAATTGATAACCATCTAAATTTTATCATAGTGATAAACTGATACCTACGTTTCATGCAGCATGTTATGCAGTTAGATCTATGTTGCATGTCAGAACAAGTGACACACTGTAAGCAGTATATTTTGGCTATTTTCAGCCCATAATGAAGTACGGAATAATTTTGTGGGGCAATTCAACTAACAGAAAAATTATATTACCTTTAAAAAAGAAGACTGTTATATTACTGGCTAGTGTCAAACCTAGTAATTCATGTAGAAGAATAACTAAGAGATTAGAAATCCTAGCTCTTTCTTTTGGATACATACTCTCATTAAAGAACTTTATTGCAAGTAACTAAGAACATTTTTTCAAACTAATTCCAGTATACACAGCGTCAACACAAGGATTAAGAATCGGCTACACAGACCAACTGCCAAAATCTCATGTTTTCAACAGTCTACCATCAAATCTTCAGAAGTCTTACAAATAAAAAGGCACAGTTGAAAGTAGCATTAAAAAGATACTCCTTTTACACTGTTGATGAACTTACAATGTTTACAAATAAATCATTATGTTGATGAAAGATTCTTGGGCTACAAGCTGCATCAGGTAGGATGAGAACAGAGATTGTTCTTGAAATGTTGGTAGAATATATGGTTTGTTCACCATTCAACCACCTGACGCGGCTTATAGTCCGAGAATCTTTCGTCAACTTCAGTTGCCACAAAAGCCCCACTTCATACATCAAATCATTATGTTCATTACTTTCTTATAATTTTATATTATAAATGGGTAACATAATTTACCTGCTACATGTAATGGTTGGATATATTTGTAACAACTTTATATAAATTTTTGCTTATATTATGTGAAAACATTATAATACTATAAACTGTAATATGAAAATATATGAATTGTATTATCCTTATTCCACATCCTATTATCATCTGAGTAACTTGTGGATCAATGGAATGCAATAAAGATTTGTGTATGTAATATTTTCACACCACCCAACAAAATGTTTTACTTAGAATAGAAGGAATATAATTTATTTACATTCAATAGATCCTTCATAGGCCTAGGCCAAGGATGTATAATATGTCATAATACAAATACAACAGATTAAATACATAGTTTTAAGAGCTATTTACTTACAAAACCTAGCAAAAGGAGTATCTTTATCAAAACGACTTAAAATTCAATCAAGCAGATATAATGCAACAATGCAAATATACAGGACACAGAATGTTTTGCTGTGCAAATAGAATGTAATTTCTCCAACATGTATGCCCTAGCTACATACAGAGCACTCACAGGTGATTTTGAACTATGTATTCTTAAACAACTTAGAAATCATCATAAATTATCTCTAAAAACCTATGCAAAATAAATATTATCTTACTGAAGGTTACCACAAACACTGTCTGAACTTTTCTTCTTTTAGTACTGCAGCCAGGTTCAAGCCTTGACCGCCCCAATGATGGTCCTCCATTTCTCTCTATACCTGGCCAATCTGTTCCAAATGCCTACTCCACTGCTTCTAAGGTCATCTTCCACACTCTCTAGCCATCTTTTTGGAGGTCATCCTACTCTTCTAGTGACATGCAATATAGTAAAAGTTAACATTCTACAGGGATGGAATTTGTTAGCCCTGAAGAGATGTCCCAGCCATCTTACTTTTTATCTCTCTGATGATATTAGGTTCACCAAATAACTGATAGAGTTAATTGATGTACCTGATTCTCCATCTTCCATTCTGATGAGTTGGGCCATATATTTTCCTTAAAACCTTGCTTTCAAAGGTTGCAAACATATCTTCTGTTATCTATTCTATTAATGGCCAAGGTGACATATTCACATAGCAACATAGCAGTACAGGTCTCATTAAAGTTTTTGCACAATTTGCTTTTAGTCTTCGTGCTGATGTAATGTGATTTTGTTTTTGTAAACCATGATAGCGTCTATCGGCCATCAGCAACAACCTATGGTGGATTTCAATATCCAAATTGTTATTATCAGAGACCATAGTTCCTAAATACACAAATTCTGTTACTTTATCTAATTTATAGTTCCCAACATTAATGTATTTACTTTTTGTTGATTTAGCAGCTATCTCAATGTATTTGGTTTTATCCTCATCTATACAAAGCCCCATCTATTCAATGCCAATGTCTAACTTAATAAATGCCTCTTTGACATCTCTTTCTGATCTTCCAATAATACCTAAATCATCAGCATAAACTAAGACCTGCACTGATTTATAGTATATTATACCTTCTTTCTACACCTGAATCTCCGATCACCTTCTCCAATGCAATGTTAAACATGAGACATGCCAATGCATCCCCTTGTTTTAACCCCCTGTGTGTGAGAAATGGTTCTCTGAGAGCTTTCGCTGTAATTTGATTCTACATTTCACTCTTTTTAAAGTTGCTCTTGTTAAATCCATGGCACTGAGCAGTTTGTCCTTCTTCATATTAACACAGGCTGCCTTAAAATTTATAAATATGTGGAATGTATCAATTTTATATTCTCAAGTTCTCTCAACTATTGACATAGTGCTTGGATTTGATCTGTGGTTGTTTATCCTTCTCTGAAGCCACACTGGTAACTACCAGTTATTCTCTTTACATGTGATTTTAGTCTACTTTATAGCATGTTTGAGATAACTTTATACATGGTGTTTAGCAATGAAATACCTATATAATTCTGGCATTCTAGTGGGTCACATTTTTGCGTATAGGTCAAATTAGACCTTCCTCCCATTCCTGAGGTTCTGTTTCAATTTCCCACACTTTCTGAATTATTTTATGCAGTATGTTAATAAGGACAGATTTACTACTGTTAATTAATTTAGCATTTATATTATCTGCCCCTCAGGGACCCACATCAGTGGGTATGGCGACTGGCACCCATGAGGTACCCAAGCTACCCAGTGCCTGGGGGCATAGCTGGGCCACCCTAACTCTGGGGGCTATAAATATGGAGGTCTGGTCCTCCAGGTTGGGGGTTGGGCGTGAGGCTGACAACCCCACTCTGTAAAATGCAACTTGTTACAAAATCAGATGAAGCAACTGCTGGATGGACTCATTCATGGCGGACTGGCAAACAGATTGTCTGTGAATGAGGAAGAATGGAAGAAGCTTTTGAAGAAGGCCAGGGCCCACACAGTGCTGTAGAGTTAATAATGATGATGATTTATGTTATATGATCCAGGTGCTTTATTATTCTTAAGCTTGTCAAATGCCTCTTCCAATTCATCTACTGGAGGTAAATTTGTTCCTTCTTGGCTGTCCTGATGTTCTTCACTGGCTGTTTCTGGATTGTCTGTCTCATCATTCTCTTCTTTTCCTTCAAGCAGCTCTTGAAAGTAGTGGTTCCATCTTTCCAAGACCTCTCTTTTGTTTTTAATAATTTCTCCTCTTCTTTTTGGCATGCCAATATCCTTGGCTTAAATTCGTTTCTCATATTATTAACCATTCTGTAGAACTTCCTAGTCTCATTACATGAGTTGAGTTCCTCAATTTCCTTCAAGATACTTTCCAAGAATATCCTTTTATTCTTCTTATGTATTATTTTCTCTTCTTTCCTAAGTTGTTTATAATTTTCTATGGCCTTCTTGGTATAATGTCTCTGTATCATTTCTTTTAAGTCAGGTTCTTCTTCAGTGTTGCTTCCAGGGCTGTGGAGTTGGTAAAAATTACCGACTCTGACCTCGACGTAAAATCTTAAGAACAATTTCGCTATCGTGTGGGCCACCAGCGGCCTCACACTTAGGGAGAGTCAACAACGCGTTGAGCCACATGGTGTGGGGAGAATGCCTTGTAACTTTGGCTCCAGTACCTTAAGAATACAAACTGTCTACAAATCAACCAATTTCTGCAATAACCATTAGACATATATTTAAATATAGGTTATAAGCCTAAAAGGTAGCCTGATGATTAATGTGGTGGTGATGAAATCTCTTGTGGTACCATTTACCATTTTAGTAGGTTTACCATTATTAATACATATTGAGCTTTTATGAAGGAGTCAGATTTTAGTACCGACTCCACAGCCCTGGTTATTTCTCCACACTCCTTATCAAATCATTCATTCCTGTACCTCCTGCCCTCTTCTTAAAATTATTTCTTTTGCTGAATTTCCAACTATCTATTTACAGATGGTCCAGTCACCATTATCCAATTCTAAGGCATTTTCATTGGTTTCTATCTGACTATTTAGGTTATTCATATATCTGGTTACAGCTTCTGGGATATTTAACTTCTTTATATCATATGTTTTATACTAAATTGTTCCTGAGGTTGTATGCTGTTTGTTGATTCTACTCAGATTTTTGCTATTAACAAATGGTCAGAACCTACATTACCACCTCTGTAACTTCGCACATCCTATAAGCAACTTTTATGATAATGATCTATTAACACATGATTAACTTGATTTGTTGTACTCCTATCACGTGGCTCGACTTCCAAGATGCCCTATGCATGTTTCTGTGTGGGAATAGTGTGCTTCCTATCACCACGCTCATTGAGGCTGCATAGTTAATCAGTCTCATTCCACTGTCATTACTTTCTTTATGCAAGCTATTTATGCCAATAATGGGTTTCAGATTCTTTTCTTGGCCTATTTTGGCATTAAGATCCCCTAATACAATTTTAGTATCATGCTTTAAGTATTTTTCATATTCCTTTTCTAACATATCATAGGAAGTATCTTTTTCAGTTGCATCTTTATCTTCCATTTGGGCATGTGCACTAAGTATACTGTAATTATGAAAACATCCTCTCAGTCTGAATTTATGCAACCTCTTGGTAATAGGTTGGAAATCTATCACCATTTGCTTCATATTCTTGTTTACCACAAATCCTGTGCCAAACTGATGTGTTCTGTTATGGCAACTATAATATATTGTACCTTCCTTTTTCTCTAATATGTTTTGTCCTACCCATCTTATTTCTTAAATTACCAATAAAGCTATTTTATATTCCTGAACAATACTGATCATGCTTCTTAGAGCCCCACACCTGTACAATGAAAGTACATTCCATGTCCCCAGTTGTAGGCATTTGAACTTGCTGGTTCATCTATAATTAAACTGTCTGGCTTTCATCTCTTGGGGTTTCTCAACAATTGGTTTATACAGTATTAAAGTAGCATAATTACATCAACAAATCATCACCATTATTACATATATATTTATAATAAGTGAGAATTTATGTTTTAAGTAATTGTCTTTACTGTGTAGAAGGAGTAAGATAAGATAGTGCTGGCTTAAACACTATTGTCATAATTTAACATTTTTATGGTAGAAGGAAGGTTATTGAGTAATTTAATTCTGGTGCAGTAAACTCATTTTTAATATTTGTTGAGGTTAGCATTTGGCACATGAAGGTTATGTCTGTATCTTGTATTTAAATTATGTACATCTGATTTTTCCATGATGTCCACAACAAGTAATAATAAAAATAAGAAATCGATGACTAGCGAGAAAATATTAAACTTCTTAAATAATTCCCTACAAGAGATTCTCCTTTTAACGCCTGCCATTATTCTAATGATTTTCTTTTGAACATAAAATACTTTTTTCCTGTCTGTTGAATTTCCCCAGAACTATTTCATATGACATAATGGAATGAGAGTAAGCAACGTAGACTAGTTTTTAAGTTTCTATTTTCATGACTGGAGCTAATATCCTGATAGAAAAACATCCTGAACGTAGTTTAGTGATAATATTTTAAATGTTTTCCAATTTAGCTTACTACATATACATTACACATTTCCCTTTGTTCAGCAGCACTACATTATTTGTGTTTCTGTAAAAGAACACGCTATTTGCTTCACGTTTCTTAAGTGAGCATCAATCGACGGTCAAATTTTAATTATATCGATGTTGAGGTTGTAAGCAAAACTTGTATTAAAATATTTGAACTTCGTAACGTTCAAAGTTTCTATATATACTTGAGAAATTCAATTACCATGTGCAATGAAAAAAATCAATGACAATGAACATCTCTTTTAGTCAAGTACTATTTCAGTAACCGTACTTTAAAGACAATGTGTACTACCTGGTATAACAATCACAACTAAATTTGCCAGCCGCCATCATATCAACTGCAACACACTGTCTGGCGCTGGTAATACCAACATAGCTATCTCGTACAGATTTTATCCCTGTGGTTCAGGAAATAAGGTGTGACCAACTTTCATTGTAGTGATGAGTTAAACTGCTCTTCTGTGAACACAGGTTTGACTGTGATTGCTCACTCTCAATCACGGCGATCTTACGCAGTGAAACTGTGATTAACCAGTGATCGAGATGCGAGCATGCATTTAGCATTCTGTCACAGCTGTGATTGGTAACATCGACTGTGGTGGTACACAATGATGCTACTGCGAATATGATTGGCTGTCTGTTGCTGCTCTCTTAACGTGTGATTACAGTACAGCTGATGTTATGAATACTAAAATTACAGAAATTAACATGTCGAAAATTCAGAATGTGTAAGTTGTATTTGAAATTTTAACGAAAGAACTAGTAACTGGAAGTTCTATTCTCTATGAGTGCTCAAGAGGTGATGAGCAGTTAGATCGTAAATCACAGCGCAATCACAGTCTAATGTTTTAATAGACCATCTAAATATACCCGCCCTGATGACGGAGGCAGTATGACCTCTGAAACGTTGGATAATATCAACCAGACTACACACCGCAACAACCCAGAAGACGGAAATCTTCATACTCACAGCTGCGAAAACCTCAAATCTTACATACCCCCCTGTGTTTTAAGTTCTTATATAGTGATCGCCGTGATCACATCACACTGGCGTACGGTTCAATTTGATTCCCACATGTTGCATTGTTGCGTTGTTAATCTATTTTTATTTGCTTGCGTGAAGTCATGGTTTACAAAAATGAATTAGGCTATAATATATTATGTAACACAATTTTGTAGTTAGGCAGTTATGAGTGTGCAATTGAAATAAATTATTTAAAACTGTAAAGCATCATTATGAAGTTATAACCACGCTTTGCGAAATATTAATGGAAGGGTGAGTGAGGGTTAATATTTGTGAGGCAAAGATATAAACAAAATATTATATAGATATTGCATAATAATATTATTTACATATAGCAGTACCGGTAGGCCTACAGCAACTTGTATAGTCAAATGCATTATTATTATGTTCCATGTATGATGATATGGACAATATAATTTATTTACTATACATTATAAAACATTCAAGTATTAAATGAAACAAAATGTATAGAAATTGTTTATTTAATATTTACAGACAGAAGAACTGAGCTGTCAAAATACTGTAGTGTCCCGTTTTCTCAGTAGGATGCGCTAGGATGCATAAAAAATTACTGAGCATCACTGTGACCTGATTCTGAAATGCTCTGAGGTGTCAAAATAGTGTACCGTGTTCTCGCTAGGGTGCATAAGAAATTAAGAATCACTGTGATCACTGTTTAGTGAGCACTTTAATCACTGCAGTGATCGTGATTTTCTGATCACAGTGACAAAATCACAGGTCACTGTTTATCGCTCATCACTAGTTTCCATTTACTTTCAAACGTATTGAGCAGAGAAAATGTACTCATACGATAAAGAAATTAAACTATGGTGAAGGGAAAACTGTTCTTATTGTTTACCTAAGCATCACGCCATGAAGAGAAATGGAGGAACCAAAGAATAAGTAATTAAGTATTCTTAACCTTGGCAGAAAATGGAGGTGAATAGCTCCATGCACCAGCCACTTTATTCCAGGCGAAGGGATCCCCGGTACCCATTGAATAGGAGGTTGTACGTGGTCTGGGTGTTGGGGTGAAGAGAAGGATGATATGCCAATAAAATAATCAAATGGACAATTAACACCTAAATTAAATCGGCAGGGACAGATAAAATTGTACCTTTAATTCTGGTGCATGGCTACTAGGCTTTACCCATACCGCTTAATTGTTTTAAGATTTTGTACAAAGATACACCCAACGGCATAGAAAATGGCAATACGAAAATATTAATATTTAAGGTTGCCCTATGTTACCGGTTGTCTTTCATATTTTTATTGCTGCATTGGAAAAATGAAAGCGCCGGATAAGAACGAGGTTTAAATTAAGGAAATGGATCCTAAATACCGCTATGTTTGCAGACGACCAAGCCATTTTTCCACAGACCGAAAGTAAATTGCAGCTAGTACGTAATATAACACAAAAATATAATTAAGATTTCCCAATAAAAATATTGAAGTTATGGATTTGCTAAACATTATCCAATAAGGTCTAAAACTTGTGACAAACAATCAGACTATACAGTGAAGTAAACACTTTAACTATGTGGGCTGTGATATATCCTATGCCCGTGACTAAAACTTGAAAAACAAATTATTAAAATTTCAGCGTATATGTGGAGCTCGGATAGTTTAGTCAGTAAAGCGACTGTCGACGGACTGGACGACTGAGGTTCGATCCCTGACATAATTTTTCTTCTGACCTCTGCATTCAGATCGTCTCTTGGGCCCACCTAGCCTCCTATCCAATATGTACCGGTGGCCCTTTCCTCGGGGGTGAAGCGTGGCCGGCGCGTGACGCTGACCACTAACCCCTATTTAGTGCCGAGGTTAAGATTAAGTCGGAGCTATACCACCTCTCTCCATTTAGCGCCTACATGGCATATAGCGGGACAGCTTTGCTTTTATTTTACTGTGAGAAAACATAGAGCGAATTCTCACTATCAAAATCAGGAAAAACAGAAGAAATTTTTTTACAAGGTACTGGTCACTCCTGCTGAGTTTGTGGGTATGAGAACTGGGCACCCAATAAAGGAAGCAAAAGAGGATTTAATTGGCTGAAATTAAACTTCCAAGAAAAGTCTCTGGCCACACCTTACAAGATAAAACAAGGGATCTCAACATTCGAAATGAGTTACATATATATCCAATACAGGGGAGATGGTCGCAGACAGAAAAAGAATTGTCATGAACATATTGGATAAATGAACTCACGCCTTGTAGACGGACAAGATATAATTTACAACAGGCTGACATCGGACGCCAAATGAGGAGGAGAGGAAGACGGGAGGACGGCCTATGTAATGTCAAATATGGCCGAACAGGTTTTTAGGCCCACCTTTACCGTAATTATGATGACGTGTCTTGCGTATGTACATTACATTTGGCACATGGATACATTCGTAGGGCCTGGAGCAAGTGTTCTGTACCTCTGAAGTAGAGTCTGGTGGTGACGAACTTTATGCGGGATATCAAATTTATATTGAAATACTTACAAATGGGAAAATTCATACAACAATTCCAAGTTCAACAGGGAAACAATGGCGCAATAAGACAGGCTTATATATATATATATATGAACTCAAACAAAATGGCATTGACAACCTTTACCGGAGGAAGAAATTTTGGGATCCTTAAAGAACCAACTATTTCTGTCTTTTTTTAGTGTTCTGTCTGGCGACAGGTCCATATGTCTACAGATGTTAACACCTCGCTGGTTGTGTAGCAATTCCTCGCCGAGAAAAGCATTACCGTCATCACCCAACCACCATACTCTCCGGATCTCGCTCCGAGTGATTTCTGGTTGTTCCCTACTCAGAAAATTGGCCTCAAGGGGGCGAGTTTCGCAACCATGGAGGACATCAAATCGAATGCGACGGCCGAACTCCGGAAGATTCCAAACGAAGCCTTCCGCCGGTGCTTCCAACGATAGCAGGATCGATGGAGCAAGTGTGTGTGTGCGCAAGGGTCCTACTTTGAAGGTGATTAGGTAAGCATTGCCATATGTCCTACTATCACAGTGCTATACCACAATTCCGGGAACTTTTTGACTGCGCCTCGTATATGTTCCAACAATATAATATATAAAATATATAATATAAAATCACCGGAATGTAATCAAACCTTCAAAACTTTACTTAAGTTCACAAATTTGATTTTCCCACGAATACTTTAAAAGCACATTAAATTCGGATAATGCTTGCTACTATTCAGTGTATAATTTTTACTTCCTATTTCCTGCAGAAAATGCAAAGATTAAAATACACAAAACTATTACGAGTTAACCTTCTAATTTGTTTTGTGTGAAACTTGGTCATTGACGCTGAGGAAAAGAAGCAGATTGAGGGTAGTATTCGAGTTTTTCATGGCGGTGAGATCGAAAATGGCTTTCGGGCTTCTTTAAATGAGGCCACGCTCTTGTCTATCTGAAAGACTATAAGCTTCTAAAGGACTATATTCCACGTATTAGTTAGCTCAAAATAATATAAGCGCGAAACCAAAGCTCTCTACAGAGTATTGTACTCCACAGACCTTTGTGAAAGAAGAGAAACTCTTATGTTTTCCAGGTATGAAGGCAATTAAGAAAATTAACTTAAAATAAAACGTTACTGAATTGCTGTGACTACTATATGACGCATAAAACAGTGATTGATTCTGTATGCACTATAAAATATAATTATAAGTATGGGTTTTTAGCTTACCTTTTCCCTGACATGATTACTATGCGACTGAACAACAGAAATTTTACTGTAAGACTAGAGGTTCTTGGCTGTATATATTGCTTATGTGTAGTAGTAACAGAGTCTGAATTATGATAAAACTGACTGATAAAAGTCACGTGATAACCTTATGTTGTCCTTCATGATCCATGTAACATTCTCCGCAACGCAATAAACGTCCGCATGTAACTATTCAATTTCACGCGACGCCTACAGTAAATGCAATAAAGCTGTGTGTGTACAAGAAAACTTCACTATAAAGGCTCTAAGAGCAAGCGAGTAAGCTCAGAGCAGAGACGTGACTATGATTTAATTCCGATGGGTACTTTGTGATCTCTTTACCAGTGTCTGCTATTTCGACCTACATTTTGTCAGAAAAAGCGTTACCACGCAGTCTTTGACATTTCAGACGAGAATACGTTGAACTCGTAAATCCTCATTTTGAATACACTGCGTTTCAGAGGCTCAGTTAGATTCCTACTTTCGCTGCCACATGCAGACGGGATGTGGGTCACTCCTTCACCTGGTGAGTGGATTAACAAATGATGGATCTGTACCTCCACTTCTACACTCTTCATTGCGTAGTGCTTAATTAAACGCAGAGCCAGACCACACATGACATGAGCTTTGTGCTCCGGCCGCGTTATTCATAGGAAAATAATTCCATACAATATGTTTAGGTCTTTTATGGAACCAAAAGCCTTATTACGTGCCACTGCATCTAATCATTAGCCAATTTAATACAGTTTATACCCTAAAGAATAGTTTATTTAAGATAAACTTTAATCTTATTCTCTGTTGTAAGCTTAAATGTTCAAAGTCAAATCTATCCTCCAGCATGTCTGAGTTACATTTTGCATGAATCTATGGTCTCCCCAGTGCGTGCGCTGCAAATAGCTATTCTCATAAAAACACTTTTTCTCCAACTTAGGTTGAAATTCTAGGTTTCACACGTATATAGCAGGTAAAATTAGGCCTATAGCTCCGTATATTTTAATATTTAGGTTTATTTATTCCGAATTAACTGTTAGCAAGCATCCCGCCAAAATAATCTGCCCTTAACTCCGATTTTACAAGTACCTATCTTAATGTTATCCTCACATGTTCTCGTCCATATTCCCATTACAAAAGAAGTTCAACACCAAAGTTCTATTTAAATTCATAACGTCAGTCAAAATGGCTGGTTCTCGAAATATCGCAGCCTCCTCAATTTCACTAGACCTACCGTAAGGATATTAGATAACACATACAAACAACGAAGTATACTAAAAGTTAACTTACCTTAGCCGTCGCAAGCTCAGACTAAGATGTAAAGATGCACATACAAGCTCGTACAAGGTTTATTGCATCTGATCGACTATACTATGACAAATTTTATTTGTGCTTGGAGCCATATTAACAAGTTCAACTTAACAGGCTGACGTAGAAATAACGTACAAGATTGTATTCGGAAGGTACACAATTCAGATCTCTACCTGGTTATCGGCTGTCCTAAATGATTTCCTTAGAATCTCCAGAATAGACGCGACGGCCACATTACGAATTCTTAACTACTTAACATTCACTCTCATTGTTGTCATTCTAAGTTTTTAACAGTGTCGTTGAATATCCCAGGACCTAATGAATTTGTTATTTAAAATTAGAGTAAGAAGATATTCGGATGCTTCCATGCACAGTCCAAGACACTGCACAATCTGTGCAGTTGCAACAGCGTCCTTAAATAATCTGAGAATCAATTTAAATTCTTGGGTGATGACACCATATTGCTGTAATCTGCCTAACGGACGTTTAGGCGAATCTAACAAAGAGAAAGTCTCCAGTGCCTTTTAACCCTGAATTGTTCAGTATCCGAATTAGAGATCTGTTTGGTTATGTGTCATGCGCATTGAAGTTGGAAACAGTCAGGTTTTCCGAAACGTTTAGGAACCAGGTCACCTTAGCAAGTCATCAACATTTAAGTGGAAATAAGATTAGCTGTGAAACCTCGATGAATTTTGTGTCTTAAGAATCAATGATTAACGCAGGTCCAAATGTAGATAACCTATTAGAAGTGTATGCAAGAATTGATCAGAATGGCACTGGGATGCAGTAAGCAAGGGAGTGGAATCAGAGGAAACGCGATGCAGTTATAAGTCGAGTCGCACAACGGAGCGGATGGGGGAGAAATGGAATGCACGTAAGAAAGACGATAAATCGTTGCGAAATGTAGTACAGTCCACAGATCAGGAGAAAAGCCATGATAGTAATGCGATATACGCGCATGCGCAACATTTCGCGGTGAGTAATGCGCTACCATCCTAAAAGCATTCGTTCCACAACCGCTGAACGAACAACAGACAACAGGCTTTCATGTGTTCTGATGTGTATAGCTTTAGGGTGGCCACACACGCTCCGGCTTGCCGGAAGGCCTGCCTTCCAAGTTAAAGTCGGAAGGTAAGCCTCAAACCTCTGAGAGTCCACCACACACGTACAGACTTTGTGTCAGGTTTGTGCTCAGTCTTTTTATTCTTCAGTCGGTGCTACAAAATGTTCAGTGAAGACGATGCCATTTTTAATCGGTCTTGCTGTTACTTTGATGTTGAAAAATAAAAGAAAGTTGAAACGTTCTAAGT
>NW_019059721.1:15877-34931 GCF_000696155.1 Zootermopsis nevadensis | reverse complement strand
GTAGAATATTTGTCTTCCTTCATTGCGAAGCGTCTTAATATTCACTAAATACCTCCCTCGCCAGTTTACTATGTCCGGCCTGTCAATCAAGATCTTGCGCTTACTTTTCTTCCATTTAAACCCTAAGTTATGTAAAATATTCCGTAGAGCATCAACACCGCATGGAAAGTCAATTTTTTGTTTAATTATGGACAGTAGCTTGGGGCAGCTTGGAACTTTCTTCTGCATTGCGTAAAATTCTTGCACAGTCCGCCTTATCACTGACATATCAAACGAGTCAATGTTGACATGCCTGTCAGTAGGTCAAGGCCGGTGTTTCCCTGGCGTGTGTAAAGGTGACAGTGTGCCCTTCTCGTCTCTATCTTTTGACTCTCGCCTTACCTTCTTAATTAAAGCCTTAGATACACCCGCGTATCTGGCTGCCCTGTCTGTTACACTGGTCAAGAGAAATTTTAGTTCCTTCCGTCTTGCTTCTTCATCACACAGCTTCACTACGCTGGATATTATTTCCCGCGCTTCCCTGTGAATAGTTTTTCCCTGTGTACGTACAGTCGACATCTTTAAATCACCTGTGATTGAATATAGAATATTATCACAACACCCACAGAACTCAGAACAGACGCACTCAATACACACTAATCTCAACTGCTTGATGTTTTCAGTCTGTGTAATAGCATAACTCTCTGGCGTGTCACACTTCCCACCAATAACAGCCTTCTAGTCCAGCCGATAAGTAATATTCCCCCCGCACCGCACCAGAAACGACTTCCCCTCGAAGGGTTTTTCTCCTGATCTGTCGACAGTAGGCTAACAATTAAAAGGGGGGGGGGACCTTGAAAGAAAACACGCGGGTTCCAAATACACTTTACATACTTTGTTCTGAAAGAGGCGAAACCTTGGGATAGCGCAAATTTTTATAAAGCCCAATTTTTTCTTCCCCTTATTCTACGAGACTTGGTCTGGAGTTTGCT
Organism: Zootermopsis nevadensis; assembly: GCF_000696155.1. The sequence continues at coordinate 33,960 of NW_019059721.1, read as the reverse complement.
GAAGTGCGTCTATTTATTACGACAGAGTTACAAGACGAAGGAAAAGTTGTGGGAGAGTGAGGCTGGTCGTAAAATCTAGTATACAATTTATATCCATAGCCCAGGCCTATGAATTTTGTGAGAAGAAAGAAAATATGTAGTAAAGTTCATACAACATGCTCTTCACTACGTGTGGATTCTTACCTTAAGACACAACAAAACACTGGATATTTATCGGCAGTTCATTTAGTTAGTACCGAACAAAGATTAAAGTTTGATTTTATTTTTGTTTCTTTGCTTCGTGTGATGCACAGTTTACATCGATGTACGTAACAAAAGACGTTCTTTTAACTTCATGCACTTGCTGGTTAAGGGGTGAGAGTGAGTAGGGGAACAGAGCTGCGCCTTCCTTTTCTCGTCAACAGATGGAGTGGAGTGGACGATTCAGTCCTTGGCCGCTTAATCCGAGGGAAGCGGCTCCCGATAACCAATGAATGGGAGTTGGTCTCATCACGCTGGCGAGAAAGGTCTGGGAATCGGATCTCAGTCGTCCAGCCTGCAGCCTAGTCAATTTCTTAGCTAAATCAGTGCCAAAAAGTATGAACCTGAAAGTAGTGCTATCTGTAATTATACTAAATGATCTTCTATCAATATATTTGCGAAAGGTGTTTGAGAACAATGTACTGAGTAAGGTAACTGAACTTACGAAAAATGAAATAGCAGACGACTGGATAAAATTTTATAATGAGAGTGCCATAATTTGCAACAGAATGTTTTTCTCGTGATTTAATCTTTTACGGACTGATGAATGGGCTACCTACTACGTATGAGAGAAATACAGAACGCAAAAACAATTTTAGTTGCAGAATATAAGAGGAAGACACCATTTCTTAGAACTAGGTTTGGATGAAGGGATAATATTAAAATTTACCTAAATAAGATAAGTGTAGAAGATGTGTTTTAAAGTATGAGCACGGATTTAATAAAATCAGGGAAAAAATAACCGTCAACTTTGATCAAATTATAAACGTTGAAGATTTTTAAATATCATTGTTTTATGTGTTGTTTGTAAGAATTATATAAAACAACATAATAAGGTTAAGATTTTTGGTTCATCTATTTATAAATAAAAAATAAGAACTGTGGTACTGGGAAATAGATTGGAATTTGTCATAGGACTGCAATTTATAATTAGTAGTCAAATACACCCTCTATTTTGGAGGAAGTTCAAGTTTTACTTCATCACGATTCTAAAAATAGTTCTCAGACAAATCGTCGGTTTATTAACAAAAATTGTTATTGAAATTCAAAAAGAAATCCGAGAGAATGGAAATGAAGTAATTTTATACCTTACATTTTTGTGTATTATACGTTTTCGAAGATAAGTTTCTTTTAATCACTGTGTAGCTGCTGTTATTATTTATGAATCATCTTCTAGTGATTTGCGGTCAGGGAATATATGTATTGAAGAGATTCGCTGAATACTTGATACGGATATTACAATGCTATTGTAAACAATCTTTTACATGTACGATTTGAGGTTTCCACAGCGGTGAGTATGAAGATTTCTGTCTTCTGGGTTGTTGCGCTGTGTAGTCTGGTAGATGGTAGACAGAAATCTTCTTAATCTTTTACATAGTCACCGTGGAGACTGAAGGACTTTACCCCGGGGGGAGTTCGTCTGTGCTCGTTCCATAGGAAGCAGTGTTCCGTTCTTTCAACCACTGTTTTATTTCTTTCTTATCATCGTCATACGTTTTGGCGTCGCAGATGTTGTTTTAGCATTAGAGACGGAAAGGAGGCAAGGGAGCATTAAGAGATAAATAAACAAATGAATAAAACGACAGAATGAATGAAAGAAAGACATCTTGAAGTTTGTTTTTGAAGATGTTGTTTTTACGATGCGTTCCATTGTAATGATTCTGATAGGCATAGGATAAATTCCACCTCTGTGTAGAAAAACAGGGCTATAATAAACAATACAGACTAAAATTAACTTCAGTAGACAACTTTTCATAAACGCTTCGATTACCAAAATTTCTCACAAAGTTGCTGACTGATTTTACACACGAGATATGCCGACTGACAGCTTCTTACAAAGAGCCGTCCGGTGAGTTTAAAATATAGAATGGAAAGTGAACTACTTTGGTTGTAATGAAACAGGCAAGTGGATAATTAATAGCTCTTGATATAGCGGCATGATCCTATATAATTGCCACTACTGGCTGTATGTTGTGAAGGATCACACTCTTAAGATGAGTGGGTCACATTTTACGTTACCAATCGTTAATTTTGACATCTTTCGAAGTTCAGTGGCAGAAATATGGAGAAGAATAAATGAGCACGATCTTATATTCTGTATCCTCTGTCATTTTGTTAATAAAACGCTAAGAAGGAACGTTTAGGACAAAAGAAGGGATAGAATGATACAGTTATATTTCATCAGTATTTTCATGGCCTTCTGTCAATTCTACACCATTCCAGCAGATCAATAACTGTTAATTCTTAAAAAGGACTAAGAGCACAGAGAAAACTAGTGTTATACATGTATGGCTCTTATAAAAGATATGCAAAACCGCTCAAAAGTATTGACGCATGCACAAATTTATTACTTTATATTGTTATACTGTTTTATTAAACGGTGTGGATATATTTAAGCTCATCTATTAAGAAACTCAGCCAGACTCTTTCTGGATTTTGAAGACAATGGTTCAAACACATAGATTTTGTGTCGTCCACCTGGACACAAATGTGATCATAAATGTTAAGGAAACAATTAAAAGAATAAACAATATAGAAGGAAAGAAAAAAGAAAGCGAGAAATAAATAAAGACCGAATCAACAAAGTAAGGGAGAACGAAGGGGAATAGGATGAAAATAGGAAGAGGTGGTAGTGGCTTGTTTCAAGGAATAATATTTTATTTTTTCTGAATAGACTGATAAAAACCACCTCAAGTAGACGTCAGCGTATTTTGGAACATTAATACTCTTACTAATTGAAGACCAGCATAGGAAAAATTAGAACTTCAGAGAATAATTAGTTGTCAGCAATTTATGATAATATTAATGTAGGTCTATTAACCCTTGAAACCTAAAGTCGTCTAAATAACATTCAAGAATTCAATTCGTACCGCAAATAAAATAATACCCAAAACCATTCTAAGATAAACTTGTTAATGATGTTTAAGGTACTAATTGCTGTTTACATTGAGAATAATATGAAAAGGATATTCACACTTGTGGGCAAAACGCATAATTTTTAAATCAGATGGTACAAAAAGTTACCACTAGGTTTAAGAGGATTAACAATTATTGTCATAACATCATATCAATACAATTAGTTGTTTAAAAACAGGTGTGCCGTTTTGACCATGACGCAATAATCTGGCACTATACGATGATGATCCACCAGTCAAATCAAAGAATATAAAGAAAAAGAAAGCACAGAGCGAAATAAAGTAACACAAAATGGAACAAAAGAAAAAATAACGTGGTAAATAAAGAAGAAAATGAGAAATAAAAGTGAAATAAAAAGAAAAGTGGAACGAAAGAAAATAAATCAAGGAATGTATAAATGAATACTGCGTGTATAAATAATAAATAAATAAACAAAAATATATTGCTAGTGAAGATGGCTGCCTTTTGGGTTGCTGTGCCGTATAGTCTGGTAGAAGTTTACCGAAATTTCTCAGGTGCTTGCTGCCTCCATCATCATGAATATGGGGCGGTAAAATTCAACCAACTTTACACTCGCTGCCATGAGATAATAAAATCTTAATTAATATTGCTTTAGATTTTTAGATACTGGTTGTTGTTGTACCAAACTTCTGATAAATAAATATCGCCGTGCTTGTCACAGAGCACGCGGAGAATTTTGCAGATACAAAGAACATAACTGCACACATAAGAAATTCTTTTCTGATTCTTCCATCAAGCTTGTTGATCTTTTGGCTAAAGGAAGAAAGTGCCCACGTTTCGAACAAGAAAAACATAACGATATTCTATTGATACAAAGGATAAAACGTTGGATAACAAACGTAGTAAAAAACACAAGAGAACTGCAAACTTAGAATGTCTCGATAAAAAGAACAATAGAAAGAAAGTGTGATAAAATACTAATTACATAGGTTTCCTGTATTAAATAAAAAAAGACTCGTGCGTAATAGTGAGTAATGAAGTTATTTCTTACAAATGACTAATACTAATCGATTTTACTGTCTTTCTGTGTACATGACTGACTGTGGAATAATCTAAAGTAGATTGTAAACTTCCATATATCAGCTACCCACATTTGTAGAAGTGATTTAAACTGCAATCAACTTCAAACTGATATTGACTCTGTACAAGGTTAGTGCACTGCTAACTTCATGAAATTCAATGTTAGTAAAACTACAGTAATTTCCTTCTCCAGAGAAACCACTATTTTGTATATTATTATAAACATTTTCAGTCCTCTATAACACGTACCGACACTATTAAAGACCTGGGAATATGTATCGACTCTAAGCTATGATTTCACAACCTTGTTGACCACATATTTTCACATTGTATTAAGTTGCTGGGTCTTGTTCGCACATTAACCTTTTCGATCTCTTCTCTCTATTTCCTGTATATATAATATGTAACCTTAGTTAGATCCAAGCTCGAGTACGCCTCGGTCGTTTAGAATTCTATTACGACTACTGATGCCAACAAACTGGAACGTATCCAGCAGAAATTTGCAGTCTTTTGCTACTACCGTTTCCTCTCCCAAGTGCATTACAGCTACGCTGATGCTTTAGAGTATGTAAAACTCCATACCCTGCGTAATAGAAGGCATTGTAGTGACGCACTGTTTCTTGCGCAGGTTTACCGCGATTTTAAATGCTGTCCTACCCTTCTGGAAGCTGTCGGTCTCCGCATTACTGCTCGGAATCTGAGACATTTTTCTATGTTCAGTGTTAGCCCTTTGATCAAGAACAGTCCTTCTGCTAGATGCGCATCAGCTGCTAATGTTGTCTGCAGGGACTTGAACGTATTCGAAACAAAACATTTTACACTTCATAACATTTTATAATAGTCCAATTTACTTAATTGATTTAAATTATTATTACAAATATACTAATATTTAATAGCATTTTTTCTTTATATATTAGTGTCCTCTGTATTATTGTATTCCGTTTCTTATTACCTTTCTATATTTATTATTGTGTTCGTGTGCTCATCTCTGTGCTGTATCTGTAACTGGCCTTCTGGCTGTTGATACAGCACACTAATAATAAAGAATTAAATTGAATTATTGCACTAAACCCGTCTACTACGGAAAATACTAAGCTGGGAGTTGTATGTAAAGGGAAACGTTCCTAGTTTCAAGAATGTAAAGCAGTATAAAACTAATGTAAAACGTTTCAAGCGGAAACTGAAAGGATAAGACAAAATGTAAAGCAAAATAGTCTTCCTGAATATCTGTTTTGTTCTGTTTATAAATTTCTGTTTTGTGTTGTGTTACACAGAACTCCTTATGAATTAATTATTTTTTGCAATAACTGGGACATGACAATGGAAGACCGCTGACAAGACAAAGAATATATACGGACACAATTTACGCTATTTGCAGAAAATTCTAATTTATGTACTAGTGGAAAAATCAAACGTAAAGCTTGGGCAAAGGGGAAGGAAGCAATGCATGAATAAACAAATAGACAGAATTGAAAATGTGCACTGTTCATTAACAATGTAGTGTGCATAGAAGCATAAAATTGACTTATTATGTGAAACATAAATACGAGCTTTGTGCTCCGTGTAGCGTCCTTTTATCTAGAACTATCAGTTTTCAACAAAATCCTGTCTAAATCAGGAAGATATTTACATATTCAGTCAAAAGCTTGTTTAGTGTTATCGTTGTTATTAAATCACTGAATATGTCAGTTTTCGTTTAGGAATAATACTGACAGTTACGAAACAGGAACTTTTCTTCATGAGCGAACTAGCACGCTGCTTTATCTTGTGAGATGGGTTGAAAGACGTCGGCGGAATAGGAGGAAAAACAGGGGATCAGCGCCTTGAAACATCAAAGATCATGACGCGCAGAAGACCACAGATTATTTGGAAAGCTACCATGTCGCTAATAGCACGCATATGGAACACAAGGAAAAGTCTACATCAGAGTTTCCCAAACCCCACGTAACAGGGCATCTTCCTTAAAGTTTTGTACTTACTTACAAACATTGTCGGAAAAGAGTTTGCAAAAAGTTTCGCCAGTGTTGCGAAGAGCCCGCAAACATATATTCTGTGCTTCTTGTTTGCCGTTGGAAATTAAAAACAAATGCGGAAATGTTCCTGAACACAACATCAATTTTTAGTGATATGGTATACCGCTAAGCCAGGTGCTCAGAATGTGGATAAGTGACAGACAATACGTTGGAGTTTGTGATTGTAAAAAATTAAAATCAGTTGGTGTCATTTTTAAAATATTTTTGAAGTCATTTCCATATTTTACTTTCACATCTGCATGAAGATCACCAAAATGACTTTTTCCTTCATTGGTAAAAGCTATTCACTCTGCATCGAGTCACAATTTGTTTCTCAGTATATTTATTTAAACGTTCGTCATATTGGAACATATCAAATCAAATTGTAACTTTTAATAGAATCAATGTTTCATGTCATGGAAACACATCTGACCGTTGAGCTAATTCTGAGAACATCGATTCATGAACTTCCATGTCCATGTCGTATTTGAACGATATGATAGCAGTTAACTTTTAACGATGAATTTTAGTATAGAAATTCAACACGAAATATAGTCGAAATCCGTCGGAGATTTTGAAAGGTAAAAATATACGTAGACACAGACAAAATGAAAGACGGACGGGCCAACGAGATCTCTTCATTATTGTAGGATTTGAGGTTTTAACTGCGGTAAGTTCGAAGTTGGCTGTCTTCTGGGTTGTTGCGCCGTGTAGTCTGGTAAAAGATTACCAACGTTTCAGAGGTCCTTGCTGCCTCCATCATCAGGGCACCTCTGAAACATCGGTAAATTTCTACCATACTACACGGCGCAACAACCCAGAAGACAACCATCTTCATCTCATCATTATTCATTTCATTAATTTTTCGCACATAACACATACATGGGGATAAACACTTACTTCCTCATTTGCGCATACTTTATTTCAGACTCTTGAACCACTCCGTCCATTGGCGTCTGCTTCAAGACAGCCGTGTCTTCCAGCTTTTGTCCGGTGTTCTGTGACCCTACGAATAACACCGCTAGGATCAGACACACAACAGGTGACCTCCACTTTCTCATTGTTGCCCACAGTAAGCTAAACGGATCCAGTTGACGTGTGAGATCCACATGGCACGGCCCGCCTGTTGACATCAGCGCTTTATACTGAGGTGAGGGGACAATGGTGGCCGCGGTCTCCCCTCCGTCTTTTCTGTTCTAGTTCTGTTCGGTTCAGTGTTAGTGTCACAATCAACAGAACACATCGTTGCAATGTGACCAGTTGGCTTTCCATTCAGTGGAAACAGATGAGTGTCACCACAACAAAAGGTTAATGTGCGCTTGCAGTTTCCTCTCTTTCTTGTCATTTTCATGAGAATAGAATAACGACAATTTTGTTGAAGTATCCACACGGAGTACGAAGAAAGAGTACTGGATTGATCAGCGAAGTCGGAACAGGCACTAATATTTACAAGAACGTGTCGAGTGACTGTTATTTATGATCAAGGAGGAAAAGTCTGTTTATTCCTCCATCAGGTTTTGATTTCAGCTGTAACTGAAAGATCGGGTTCAAAAATTGTAATGGCGTGCGCAAAGTAATTTCCAATAATAATTTACAGACTGAATCTACATTTAACGTTCTAATTTATAATTACATTCATTTCATTTTAGTAGAATAACCGTTTACGTTAAAGTTTAACTAGCAAGTGAGATGTTTCCTAATAGGCATGTTCTGAATATTCAGAAAATTCTTTCAATACTATATTTAAATGGTAGCACGTAATTTACATTGTTTGGAAAATGGAAATTATTATAAAAATGTTAGGATGAATAAAAGGATAATGCAGTAGGGATAATTAGTAATTATTTATTTATATTTATTAATTTTCGATTCAGAAATGAGCCCGTTGACAAGAATGGGAAATCGAACGAACTGCGGGTTGCTACAGATACTAATTAAGAAAAGAGTCATATACATTTGAAATTGTTGGTTTTATTCCTCTTTTTTCTGTTTCGGAGTCGGGCAGTTAATAAAATACTTATTATAAATAAAGCATGTTGGATGACGAACACAAAATGATATTCCATGATAAATTTAGTTACAACGTGTTGAGGAAACTCATAACAGTCACGTTCGCTCCTGGGGCTATTATGCCCAAATCCTATTGATTTTGATGTATCTATAGGGTGCAATAGAAGATATGGACACGTTCGCAGAGTAGGTAAATCTTTCGTGCAGTGGTTTAAAAGGAACAAAATGTCTTTTTCGTATACTGTTAACTATTTTCTTGCTAAGAATTCACAACGGAAGAAATTATTTTGTTTTATAACTACAAGAAAAATTTAAATTGAAATTGTAAGATTTTGGAAAAGACTGTATTAAATGTCGAAAGAGGCTAAACAAGCATGGTTTCACTGATATTGCGGAGAAACTAAAGAAATGTCGGTTTCTGTACAACAGGTCTGAAGCTTAAAAACGCGTTTACTTGTCATACAGGTTGGTAATGAAGTAAGTGATAAGGTGAACTCCAGAATAAGCGAACTACGAGGTGCTAACCAAACGTTCGGGGAATTTGAATTCCACGCGCGAACCGGTTGTGGAATGGCCTGCCGCCCTATTCGTCTGACCTCGCCCCCCTGCGACTTTTTCCTGTTCCCCAAAATGAAATTTCGATTGTAAGGCCGTCGTTTTGACACAATTGAGGAGATCCAGGCAGACTAGCTGGAAGTGCTTAAAACACTCACACTTGAAGACTTCCAGGGATGGATGGAATCATGGAAAAAACGTTAGGATCGCTGTACCAATGCCCAAGGGGACTACTTCGAAGGAGACGGTGGAAACTAGGAGTTATAATAAGCAATTTTTTTATGGGCAAATTCCCTGAACTTTTGGGTAGCACCTTGTACATCTATTTTCCAAACACTTGGGGGTGTAGATTCGATTAATGCACCTGAGACAGAAACGTCCTGGATTTATGAAAGTAGGGGAATTTTTGACGAGTTGTTTCAGTGTTAGTTTCTCATGAGAGACTCTGTTGCATGGGTATAGTTCAGAGGTGGGAACCTTCGGCCTTAAGGCCACATGTGGCATTCTAGGTCCTTAAAGTGCGGCCTTTTGACTGAATCCAAATTTTACAGAACTAATCCTTTTATTTTTATTAATACATTTTTCAAGACGCCCTTAAGGTCACAAATGACGGATAACCATCTAGAGGATAAACTGAAACTGCGGATGTCCATGCTGTAACCAAACATTCAAATGCTTTCCAACAAAAAGCAGACACAACAAAGTCATTAAAAGATTAGTTAACTTTAAAATTAACAAATAGTTTTCATTTTTTAAAATTATTGAGTACATAGTAGTTAGATTTTTACAAAATAATGTACATTTTATAAGTATATCTAATTGAAGTTTCTTGAATGCGGCCTTATTTGATTACAGCTAAATTACGGCCTTCCAACTTGAAAAGGTTCCCCACCCCTGGTTTAGTTCATTGGCGCTCGCAGATAAAACAATGTTTTTGCAAAGTTAATCGCACTATAGGTAGTCTGCTATATTAAAATGTCAAATTATTTTTATCTTTTAACTTTCACCATGTTGAAATACATTACAAATAAATTGTGTGGTTACGAATAAAGGACATATTTTATATAATGTACATAAACGCAAATAAAACATTTTTAACAAAATTAATACAAATCACGATTTGTTCTATGTGCAAAGTACTGATTAACTAACAAGAACCAAAATCAATGTTCGTCAAACACAAAATTTAATCGACGTCAGTTGAATAGTTCCATATTTTAAAAAATCTGTTGTTGATATTTAACATATGCATTTTCCGAATTATGCATTCATTTCATATGCTTTAAAACTCTTAGAAATATTAATAAAACACATCTAAAGGAAAAAAATGCATTCAATAATTGGCCATAGTAGTTCTAAAATTGCTTCATAAATCATCTCATTGTGCAGAATGTCTGTTTAGGGTGGCCAAATGACTCCCACTGGTTTCCGATATTTGTGTTCTCTGGGAACATGTCACAACCAGGCGCCATTGTTTACTCTAATTGACTTGTATGTAAAGCCCTGTCTGAGAGGGCCGAAGAGGCTGTGCTACTTAGCGAGACAACCAAGAATTTCCATCTGTTTATGACTGATAATTCACATGTAACTTTGCTGTTGACAATAGAAACGTGTCCTTTGAAATTGTACAATCACATGAACAGACGAAGACAAGGATTATAAAGCTGACGCGTCGATATTCACACTAAAACGAAAGCCGTGCATTTGTGTTATCTTGTAGTACAATATTTATCATGCGTTCTTTGAAAAATATCAGTGTACGTAAATTGATGCAGGGTATGTCAGTCTGCATAATTCATCTCCAAGAACGAATGGAATTTGATATTAGCCACCTATAGTTGGAAATGTAGAGTAAGTTCAGTTTAGGATCATGTCGCTCATTAATATTAACTGACTGACTTACTAACAAACCAAATTCACAGAGCCCGGTCCATCATGAAGATCAGACTCACTGCCCTGATGATGGAGGCAGCAACGACTTCTGAAACGTCTGTAAACTTCTACAAGACTAAACGTCGGTACAACCCAGAAGACAGCAAACTTCGTACTCACCGCCGTGAGAACCTCAAATCCTATACAGCCTTCTATATCTAACATTACACTCGGGTAGTCAAAGAAAATAAAGGCAGCCTCAAGAAAATCTTCCCGGCCGATTAGCCGTGTCAAATGGTTGAAAGAAGAAACCGACTTTTCAGGGACCACATTTGTCCTCATCATCAGGGTTCTGATGTGAGTGGATGTTGCCTTTTAAAAACGCGAAAGTTCATTACTATGTCACAAGAGCCCGCCACAAGTCCCTATCTTTAGTCAGATAAATCAATCCACACTCTTCACCTTATTTCCGAAAATCAAACTACGGCGATGAAGGATTTGAGATTTTCATGGCGGTGAGTTCGAAGATGACTGTTTTGTGGGTTGTTGCGCCGTATAGTCTGGTAGAAGTTTACCAACTTTTCGGAGGTACTTGCTGTCTTCATCATCAGGGCGATATGTAAGCTGCGCGGGTAGAAACGGTTAGTTATAGGAGACTAACTATCAAGGAAGAGCCTTGGCTTGAACAGTGGGGACTGGAGTCAGAATCTGGAGAGGTCCTGTGAACCAATAGGATGGGTGGCGTGCCACAGCCCGGCCAGCTTCTTTCTTTATGTATTATTAATTATGTGGCTTTATTGACACAAAGATTTTAACAATATATCTCTGTATGTCTGTCACCACTGACAATGGTCCGCTAGGGACGAAAGGCGTTTGGTGAGGTAAATTACATGCCTGGAATAATGTTTAAAAGTGGAAAGTTTTTATCATTGTTATTCACTGGTGGACGGATGTAATGGGTTTTAAGATAGTGTTTCTTAATCGTTTGATAAATTGTGTGGAAATTCTTAATAGTCCCCGACGGCTGAAAACACATTAAGAACGTCCCATCATTTACAAACAGAATGGGAGTCTTCAGTTCTGTACTGACTAGTGCCTTGAAAACTTCTAGAAACCTTCAGAGATGTCTAATAGTGACGCAGTTCAAACGTCACAAACGAACATGCAATTAAGACACGAACACGAATTTTAGGCGGCTAGGAAGAAGTTCGCCTTTACGTTTGTGTGAAGGCAAAAACAATGACATTCGATTTCGACAATGTCTGACACGGCATATAGCCGTTCGTCATTTAAACTTGATATATACAAATCCGTAAGCACTGCATACCTAAATTTTTTGATCTATAGCTCCAATATAATTTAACAATACCAACACCACGTCGACGTCTGAGTCAGGTAATATATATGTAACTTCAAACTCCACAGCATATTCAAGAAACTGAAGTGTTCTCAAAAAGTGGGTAAATCGATATTTTGTTGAAACTGTGTGTATCTACAAACAATTATAGTTCAATAATACTGCCACTTCAGACAACCGAATCATCATATACCATTGCAGAAAATAGCCAACCAAGTGCGTCCTTCCTTAAAAGCAATCCTACCCTTACGACACCAATCCAAATTCATCGAACGTCGATTCAGGCTCCCCTGTATACACCTTGAGTAAACCTGAGAATCCCAAATGCATAGACGGAGAAACGTATTTTTCACACCCAAACCCGTTTCTTAACGTTCATCGACCCCGAAGACAGAAGCGACATGTTCCTGATTACAACGGGAATCGACATCGCATTTGCAACCGGAAACAGAGAGGCGCCTGGACGATTACAAAGATGATAAGAAAAGTTTGACCTGCATACAAAATGTTTACTGGAAAGCCTGAAGGGAAGAGCCCTAAGTGTAGGTGGGAGAACAAAATGAAAATGAATCTTCGGGAAATAGGGTTTTGAGGGTGTGTATTAAATTCAACTGGTTCAGGAGTAGGGCCGGCGGCGGGCACCGTTGAACACAATTACCTACTTGTTCCATAAAGTCGGGGAATTTCTTAATTATTTGAGCGACTACCAACTTGTTATACCTCAGATCGCGTTGCCACTGCTTCAATAATAATGATTTTTTATAAGCTAAGCGAGTTTAATAAAAAGGGATTTGAACCTACGAGGTGTCAATAGAGGGCGAACCGGACGTAGTACGAGCTTCTGCCGCTAGGGGGTGCGGCCTACATTCATAGTGAATCAGTGTGCCAGCCGGCATCATCGAATTAGCATTTGTTTCTCAGTTACGGGCGTTTTGGTAGTGCATTTCACCGACCCTCCTGCGATTTCGGAATGGCGGATTTTCATGAACAAATCAAATTTTGCCAAAGACTCGCCAAAACGGCTACGGGAACCTATGAAATGCTAAAGCAAGCATTTGGGGAGTCCGCAATGGGTCGTGCACAAACTTTTGTGTGGCATTCACGTTTTAAAAATGGCCGAACCTCTGTCGATGATGACGAGCGTTCTGGACGACCATCTTCGAGCACAACGCCCGAAAATGTTACGAAGATTCGGCAGGCCATTCACGAAGATCGACATCGTACCATCAACGACTTGTGCGACATTGTTGGGATAGGCTATGGGACCTGTCAGCTGATTCTAAAGGAAGAACTCCACATGCGCAGCCAAGTTTGTGCCAAGGCTCCTGTCTGACGACCAGAAGCAGAATCGACTTCTCGTTTGTCAGGACTTTATTCTTATTTAATTTTGTACTGTAAGACGTGATTGTTCCGGGTTGTGTTATGAAGGACACATTCTGTCTATTACGTCTTCAGTGTTTTGAGAAGTTAAAGGGAAGCTTTTGAAATGAATAATAACAAATATATTTTTTGCGTATTCTTCCCGTAATTTGATGATGAACCTCATGACTATTTGTTATTTTATAAAGAAATAAAATAATGCTGTGTAGAACGTTAGAAAGTTGCATGTACAAAAGGCTGGACTACAATTAGACCACACTGATATACTTCTAAACTGTAACGTTTCATGTGCAGTGGGACACAGGAAATGTAGCGAAAAAGCAGTTAATGTCGTTCAACTGCTTGGCAGTGTATAAAGTCGCAGTAGAATTGAACCGTTCTATTGGTTCAGGGCTTCGAACGACCTCTGTGGTCCGGCATTTGAACTGTGTTTGGTCGGCCACGAGAGGTTGGTGGACCATCAAGAAACCGCTCCAGTTATAAATTCTCTGTGTCCTTTTGTGTCTTGGTAAACCAATTAGCTGTAACCTTTCCCCTCTCCTGTCTCCTGCTCTAAGGACTTGTGATCTGGACTGGCCTTGGTCCTTTCTCTCTCTCCGGTCAGCAGCCACAGGAACCACACGTGTGTTGAAGTTTGTCTGGATTTGAATTTGGTGGGTATCTTGATCCAAATTCTGTGTTGTACATTTCTTGTGGTAGCTGACAAAAGAGATGAGCGACTGTATATAAGTTTATTATACTTGGTGTGAATTATTTTTTTTGTTGAGTTGAGTGAAATTGTAAGTATGGAATGCTTGGTGTCGGGTGTGGCCCAGTGTTAACTGTGTGTGTGTGTGCATCATTTCCTCATTAGGTCGACTTGTATTATTCTTTTTTATGTTACAGCCTAAAATTCTCGTGTATTGTTTGAATTTGGCGTTATATATATATATCTTATTCATTTATAATGGAACGGGTACTGATGACATCACTAGGTGCGACACTGAGACGGCGGTATGGGACGCCGTTGTCAGGCTAGCACAGCGTGATCGGTCCCGGGGAAGTACAGTTGATGAAGGTCACTGCGTAGTAGTCGCGTGATTCAAGCCTACGCCCTGTGAGAGGCTAGAGGCTTCCTTTGTCTTGGTTGGCGTTAGGACGCTAGACAGACAAAGATGTGAGTTGGTGTGGGAAGGCTGACCATAAAGGAACTTGGTCGCAAATTAAGTAAAAGTGAAGTTTTTGCAAGTATATGTGTTACCACGTAGGCAATAAAACTTCAACTTAGTAAGTTTGAATCTGTAAGAGGTTCATAATTGGTGACTATAAAGGAACTTGGTCGCCAGAGTTGCTGTTGTGAACGAGAAGGGAGTAGATGTACTCCAACATACATATATGAATTTTCTTTGTTGTGATGAAGGGAAGGTGGCTTGGAGTTAATATATGTAGTAATAAGTTGCGGCCGGACTTGGCGGCTGGGGGAAAGTCGGGTAACTAAGCAAGTGCCCGCAAACCTACAAATTTTGAGGGGGGCCTTAATTTGTAATTCTGCATCAATAAGGGAAATATTTCCCATTAAAGTGTATTGGGTGTGGTAGCCACTGAAGTGTGGAACCATCTCGGTTTTGTGTGTGTGTGAAACTTGACTGTGTTTCTTTTGAAGGATTGGTTTGTATTCTCTGTTCAATATTACAGTTTTGTTATTTTACTTTTGTCTCTTTTTTTAAATACATTAAATTTATTTGTTTGTTTTGTAAATTCAAGATATGAGAGTTCATTAAGTTTTTATGTTCAACTGCGTACAAATTCAATGTTCCTTGGTTTCCCCAATTCTATCTCGGGGCATAGAATACACAAGCAATCGAGTCAGCAAGTATAGGTGGCGAGCGAGTCAGAGCAGCTGACGGTTCAGAATGAAGGCATAATTTTTGTATTTGTGTTATGCAACAAGGCCGGTTGGATTATTGTTTAATGGCTACTAACAAGGACTTTCACTCAGAACACGCACAGTGACTGTCGATCTTTATCTTAAGGGTTTTATCGCCTTGTAAACTTGTTAGTAGATATTGGTGTTTTGGAGGAACGTATTTACTTCCATCTTCAGGATGTGAGCGATATGTTCCTCCGAAACGATGGCATTAACTGCAAGTCCACACGGCGGTAAAACACTACATCGAAATCTTTACTGCCGTATCAACTTGAAATTTCATATACACATCACATAATGATATCAATAAATACGAAATCTCACACCACTTCTTGAAGGATAAAAGTAAATAGTATCCGTCACTTCTCATTATTAGAAGTTATAAGTTGCCATGGAAATGCACAAACAAAAGAAGAATTTTGTTTAGAAAAGAAAACATGTAAATGATTGAAGCACATTTATGTTTTCTTTCTTTGTAAGAATTGCAAGAATAAATGCATTATACTGAGATTTTTATTTTACCTTCTATTTTCCTGTTTCTTCTTCCAAAGTGCTATTGATTAAATCTGATATTTGGGGTTTACGCTCCCAGTTTACACCTTCCATTAATTTTGTTCATTCATATTCAGTACCTTCAATGAAAACAAAACTTCCTAAGAAAATGAAACCTACGTGCAATAAAATGTAGTGGTATTGAAATTGACGTATTTTCTATTTTAAAAAATACCAACAAAGATACCCTGCTAACTAGCAGCAAGAGTGACGCAGCGCCAATGAATGTAAGACACTGGAATGTATTGCAACAGGTCTACATATTCAAATACTATAATTCTTGTCAAGGCCATAGTTTTGAACAATTTAAAGTAACAGCATAATTTGATATTTTTTGTTACAGCAATAATCTATGGTACAAGAAACTTAATTTCAGATGTAACACAAGAAAAGTAAGACAAAATGGTTTATATTTGTCATAAACTACAAAAATTTCGAATTTTTAAAGAACAATTCTCTTTTAGTCTATTAGGGGATTAAGTTATTTATATATAAACATGCTCTTCTATCTTTCAAGCAATCACACCGCTTCTCATTCGGTTAATGTTTATTTATGAAACAAATTACTTTATATTTTACGAGCTGAATGAAATCCATGAATATATCATTACGGTAAAATACCAGATTACTGAATATTTATACAGGTGGTTCATATATTCATCATTGATCTATGAAAAGTGTTTGTTCATTTCTTGGTTTATGTTATAGAACTTTTTGAACTGCACAGGGTATTATGTAACATCGACGAAGTTTAATGACACTTTGGGAAGCTTGCGGAAGTAAGTAGTTGTGACCTATTTTAAGGTCAAAGCAAAATTTCACTCGGGACTGAAGAAACCACAACACCGGTCATGATATAAGGTATGTAGGCCAAAGATACAGACAAAAGATATATTTGTTATAGCGAAATATAAACCAACTCAACATAAATTAACATCAATAAGAGTCCCTCATTGTAATGAATAAATCTAGTACAAGAGAGAGAGGAACTAGAATGTATACAGTGAAAAAGAGGATGCACAAGAAAGAATAAACTAATAATCACATTTATAAGTATAAAGGAAAGGATACGAGTTATTACAAATATGTAATATTTTCACTATTTTATAGGAACATAAATTATTAATGCAAATTATTAATTTCATAAATTAAACAGGTACAAATCTTCCACCAGAAATTATATTTGATATTACCTTCTGCTAAATATGATCTTTTGATTTGTATTATATGAATTAACCTTGTTCATGTCACCGATGATAACCTCTTGAGGTAGAAACGCGTTTGGTATTAATATCCTACATATTTTAAACAGTTATTTGTATACACATTTTATATACTGTGCCAGTCCAGGTCTGTGGTTCAATTACCGAACGGACTGAGCCTTGAGATGAAAGGTAAACCAGGCTTCGGCATGTTGATCTGGCTTATAAGAAAAACGAAGAAATTGTTAATACATGATTTTTTGAACGCGTTGCTTCACCTAAATTAGACTGAATGTTTAATTTTGGCTTTGTTAAACACATTGAGTTGAAGGAATGTGGCCCACATGGCCACTTGCGGGTCTCCCTCCTCGACATTCCTTTCTGTCCCAAGGGAGCCTGGCGTAGAAAAAAAAGCCAAACATAAACAAACAAGCAAAAATACTTAAGCCACCCCAGAATCCAGATGACTGTATTACGACCATCGCATTCTTGCGATGGACCAATTGAATTTGAACACGGCTTATAGGCGCGTTCCCGCCGTTGTGGAGGAACGAATCAGATCGCCGCTTTTAAGCCAAATTCAGTAACAAATTACGTGATGCAGGGGTATTTAAGCGCGATCGTGGTTGCGGGGCGCGCTCTACCCGGCCCTGGATTGAGTCGGACCTGACCGAGTGCTTGAGCGGGGGTTTCCCGGTCCTTTTGGCTGGTGACCTCAACGCGAAGCACACGGACTGGAATTCTAGGCTGATCTCTGCTAGGGCATCGCTCCTGCGTGATTACGCCAAGAGAAATTTCTGCTTGATCTACGGGCCGGATTCCCCAACCACGGCTCCCTACACACACAACGCAACACCCGACGTCCTTGATATTGTCCTCATCAAGGACTTCGTCCTACCGGTGCACCTGACTGTCTGCCCCGCACTCAGCTCAGATCACCTGCCCGTCCTCATCGACACCACGTGCCGATCGTCCTTTCAAAACCTGCCTGATCGCCCGGACTTCGCGAGAATGGACTGGGCTGCATTCCAGGCTTGCCT
>NW_019059721.1:0-13441 GCF_000696155.1 Zootermopsis nevadensis | reverse complement strand
AATTTCCGTTTTTTATATTAAGACCGTTTACCATTTCCAGCAATGCGCCTTGTGCACAGGAATGGTTTCACCTAGGTAGGGACGATGCTTGCACTTGCGCAGGACTCCGCCCTCAGTTAGCTTTTTGGTTGGTTGGTTGGTTGGTTCGGGGCGCTCTCTAAAGTTTTGGTCCTTCGATTGAGAGGGGATGTATTAGCAAACATACGAAAGAACAAAGGAACACCCGAGCCATCCAGCTGCCTCCGTGAATAGTGCTTAAGATATATATGTTCCTGCGTGTATTAAGGAACAATAAAGTGTCGTCCATCAGTGCAACACAGAAAAACTTTGTTATCCATTTGTGCAGAAAGCTGCTCCACCTTCTAATGCCTGTATATTCCCCTGGGAGTCGGAACTCGTGCTCACCGACAACCTCACACCATCATCAACAATCCCTTTCTGTATCTTTACACATCCCACGTCAAGAAGCTGTAACCATATGAGCAAACCAGGATACGACTATACTAAACAAGCAGTGTGACGTGTGGTGGAAGAAAAGGGACGGTTACAATATTTGATAGGGATTAATAGAAAATAAGACAGAAACTCTTACAATGGTGTGATAAAGACGATATAAATAAAATATTATAATATTTGAAATAAGTATTATATTACAAGAAAATTGGTACAATTACAAGACAGACGTTAACATCGATGTTATAGGAATTGTGCGTATAAAAGATCAACAAATATAGCAGGAATTTGTGGTAAGGGTGGGATAGAAAGTCTGAAATGTGAAAGAAGATGTGATGTGCAGGAATTAGTAAATTATATTCAGAGGACCAGTAGAACAAGAATGAATAATATAATCGAATTTCTGAGATTTTGATTAATACAGCGGAACATGACTGAATTTTATTTTGATGTAAAAGATTGCAACTTTCATGAAGGTGATTGGTATAAAAGAATGTGACTCATATAAACACAGCAGCTTTACTTATACGCATTGCAGAGATGGAACCATGCTAAACTACGTAGGACAAAATAAAATATTGAAATTACGTGTTGAATATATATGGCTTAATAAAATTGAAGGACCAGTCTATGATGCAACGGAATGTATTTACATTTTAAGATAAATCATTTAGGTTTATCAATCGTATTTGTGTGGTAATTCGAATTCGTGCTGACTGAACGTGTACGTAATGATTAGCGGGAATTGGCTGAATGGCCAGCCACTGAATAGAGAGATCTCCATCACCACATATGTATTGTCAATACTGTGGCAATTGGTAACGTAAAGAAGCTATCGAGTAAAGTCAGCTCAGAACTTGCCGCGTAGCAAAACTATATCCGATGTACTGGTGACTTTAGAGTCGCGCGGTAAAAAGTGTAAAGTTCTTCCGTGAATTTGATGCATGCAATTTGGTAGCGGTTACTATAAAAATTGGTAAAGAATCGATTAGAATATGTAGCCTACAACTTCAATCCATGGACCTTCAACATACTAGGTGCGATCGGAAAGTTTCCAGACTACTCGTATAAAAACCCGTACACTTATCTCATGTATTAAATTCATCCATCACCCTCGAAGTAGTTCCCCTGGGAGTGAACACAACGATCCCAGCGCCGCTGCCAAGCCTTGAAGCATCCCTGGAAATCTTTCTTTGTCAGCCTGTCAAGCACCATCTGCGATTCTGCCTGAATCTCTTCTATCGTCTCAAATCTCCTTCCCTTTAGCTGAATTTTCATCTTTGGGACGAGGAAGAAGTCACACGGAGCTTAGGAAGGAAGTTGGGGTCGGTTCTTGCAGGATCTTTGAGCTCCTGAGAAACGAGAAGTCGATTCTGCTTCTGGTCCTCAGACAGGAGCCTTGGTTTCGCATGTGGAGTTCTTCCTTTAGAATCAGCTGACAGGTCCCATAGCCTATCCCAACAATGTCGCACAAGTCGTTGATGGTACGACGTCGATCTTCGTGAATGGCCTGCCGAATCTTCGTAACATTTTCGGGCGTTGTGCTCGAAGATGGTCGTCCAGAACGCTCGTCATCATCGACAGAGGTTCGGCCATTTTTAAAACGTGAATGCCACAGAAAAGTTTGTGCACGACCCATTGCGGACTCCCCAAATGCTTGCTTTTACACAACCTGTATATAAAGAGACATACAAACTGTTTATGTCACTGGTAACAATGCAGCCATTGTAATGTCATGAATGACTGGTAGGCACTGATCTGAATAGCTGGTATTTACAACCAGTTGCTAATAAGTGTCACCACACATGAACATGTCTTTGGTAAAATTTGATTTGTTCATGAAAATCCGCCATTCCGAAATCGCAGGAGGGTCGGTGTAATGCACTACCAAAACGCCCGTAACTAAGAAATTAAAGCTAATTCGATGGTGCCGGCTGGCACACTGATTCACTATGAATGTAGGCCGCAGCACCTAGCGGCAGAAGCTCGTACTATATTCGGTTCGCCCTCTGGAAACTTTCCGATCGCACCTCTTACATTGAAATGTTACGAACAAGACGAAAGGTTCAAATGCATATCTGGGGTAGCATTAAGGAAGTCCGCTGTATATTTATGGGCCTTCTGGTGAAAGTATAATATTATGGGATTATCGTATAAATATGAACAGGAGGACACCAATATTCAATTTTATTTTGTGTGGGTGTAAAGCTTTGTCTCTTAAATTAAAGGAAAACAGGTATTAAAGATGTTTGAGAAAAGAATACCGAGGACAGCAGGCCTATTTGGATACAAAAGAATTGAAGAAGTAAGAGACCAGAGAAATTTTCATGATGTGAGCATCATGATTTTTATGCTTCAGCAGTTTCTATTGAGATATTCAAATCAAGAAAGAAGACATGTGTGGTTAATGTAGTGCATCGACGAGGTGAGAAATGCATACAAACTTGTTAGGATAAACCTGAAGAGAAAACACTTGTAAGGCATAAGTATGGATTGAAGAACAATATTACAGTGGGAAAAAAAAAAGAAGAAGAAGAGAAGAGAAGAGAGAATGGAAAGAATTGACTGGATTTATGTCGCTCAGAATAAGGACCAGCTTGGGTTCCTGCAAAACACAATAACCAAAATTCTGTTTCTATAAAATTTGGGGAATTTTTGTCTAACTATGTAGTTATTTACTGTAATCTTTCACAAAGAGGGATGCGAACAACTGGATTAACCAGGATTTAAAAAAAAATATAAATGTGTAGTGTCTGACGCCTATTACTGGAACTTTCTCTGCAAAGGAGCTGTTTATTGCGTGAAAGTCTGAATATGTACAGCGGCCTTTCACCGAGCTCGGTTCGTAATGTGTGGTAATGCTCTTATAAGTTTCATATATTTTATTTTTATTCTTTTGGCCGAAACTTGCGTTTCTCAGCTGGGAAGTTTAGTGCTAATTTTGAGCAAACACGTTTCCTGTTTACCAATTTTAAACTTCGAGCGTCTAAGGCTTATAAAATCTTACACTTACTCTGGAATAGATTTTCGATGCTTTCGCGTTGTGTACGTTTGTTCGTGTCACGTGATACCTATGCCGGCTGTAACTACGAAGAAATTATTTCCAATTCACACATATCTGCCGTGTTTATAAAGATATTTGTTGTCTCAAACTCGCTTTTTTAAATGAACAAGGCCAGAGAACTTTATTGATGATAGTACCCACGTATCAAGAAGTAGAAGATAGTTAAGATAAATTCCTGTTTATTTTTCTCTCTACTTTCCTTGATTGAAACTGACCATTTTGGGAGAAAAGGTGTTATCTCAGACAATTCTGAATTGGATAAGGCTGGAACGTCTAATTCACGACAGCAAAAGAATGGAAACAAATATCAATGAAACATTATTCCACATTTATCTTCTACATTAATTCCTTAGTTTAAACTCTTTTGGAAACAAATGATTTATAGCCTCAGACTTATTTATAAATTGGAAAAGGTCACAATACCGTATTTGCGGCAATGTAAAAGGAAAAGACGAAGAAGAATACGTCCTCCTTTCTTTAATCAGTTCCTTCTTTGGATTGGAGCAGATAATTTGGGAGATAAAACACTCATTACCTCAAAAATTATTTTTGCGTCGGAACAAACTTAAGAGCCTTGTTCTTATAGCATAATTTAAAATTACTAATTACACACATCGGTAATCTGTTGATAAATTTTTAATGTTTACAAATAATTCATAGTATTCATAAATGATTTCCTGACTTTATATACTATAAATATGCAGTATTATTTGTATACTTATGAAATGAATACGTATATTTGTAATATCTTATTACTTTATGCGAACCCTTTATTATTTTATATAAAATCTTTATAAATATAAATTTCACTTGAAAATAAGTATTATATTGTTGTGACATTTTGCACATAATATTGTTATCTGAATACCTTATAGATTCATGGAATTAATGAATGTAAAAATGATGGTTAAATTTTCTCCCTTCCTTCTTCGTTCCTAGCTTCCTTTGTCCGTCTTCTTAGCTCTTCTTTGGATGGAAGTGATAAATTTGGAGACGTGGCCGCAACATATTGGGAAAATAGCTTACAAAGACAATAAACGTTTATTCCTGCTTTCTTTTTTCTTCCTTACTTCAACGGTTGGAAGAGGCAATTTCAAATATGTAGGCGTTGACAGTTGAACAAAGGATCTTAGAGTAACATATTGAAAACGTGTTGCTTTGATTTAATTGACTCAGCGTCTAATCAAAAATTGGAACCTTTATGATAAACCTCCGGATTACCTAAAATCAGGGAGTTTATTACCCCGCTGATTAAATATGATTTGCTGAGAAAATACCAGGCAAAATAACGGAGTTAGTTAATAACTGCGGTCTCGACATAGCCGGAGAAAATATATATGCATCGTAGCGGATGTCGAGACTTATTAGACGAACAGGCAGAACAAAGCAAGCAAAAAATTGCTTTTGCCACACATTTCAATGAAGTCCGTCTGGCTAACGAAGAACCTCAGCGATAAAAGTTGCACTTACTATTCACGGACACTGTTTCTCTGATTCAATTTTTTTTAATATAAGTACCTGAACAATTCTAAGTGCAAGATACGAACTCGGAAGCGCGTTCCCTTGATTCACATTACTTTATACCTCTAATAATTTAATGCTGCAGAACCGAAATAATTTAATAGTTACTCAGCTTCTAACAAACAGCCTGCATTTATAAAACACGGAAGTTTATAGTCGAATTCACACAAACTTGAAATTTGACCATATCCTGAGTAAGGTGAATTTAGTTCGCGGAACAAATTCTGACTTTGAAACACTTTACAAAATGTTTCGTGCTCTGATCAGAATTTACCATTACGCAAAATTTACACAGTCACTCAATGTTGATGTATATAATGTAGAAAGACAGTTTACATAATTCAGTCTTTCATACTCAATCAGTTATTCTACAACAAAGGACTAGCTCACATGCTTCCTGTGGTTGATTGAGATGCAAATTATTTGCATTGTAATTGAAGGGATTTTGGTGTATACAGAGATAATGACATTATTATTTAGGTAACCCTCAATTTAGGACGGGGCTGCGTTCCTGGACGAACCGGCGTAAACGGAATCGGCGTAAATTGACACTCTTTTATAATATAAATCAATGGGAAGTCAATGACATTCGTTCCCGGCACCCAAACATTGACGAGTAATACATTACATTTAAAACTCTGAAATAACGTAAATAAAATAAAGAAAATTTAAAAAATATATTTCATACACTTACAATCGGCAATTAGTTGGTCCCCACGATCGACTGTGATTCTTCCATGTGATTGATGTATACAATCATCTCTGCTGTTATGCGATAGTTGCATTCATGCAAATGCCGACCTATAGGAAATCGCGTAGTAAAAATAACCCCAGTATCTCCGCAGAGATTAAAATAGTCCTTTGAAAGTTTAAAGCGCCAGAAATGAAATTGCATAAGCGCAAATACTCATATGCAAATGTTTGCATTTCACAAACAGTTTTTCCTGTTATGCGATAGTTGCATTCATGCAAATGCCGACCTATAGGAAATCGCGTAGTAAAAATAACCCCAGTATCTCCGCAGAGATTAAAATAGTCCTTTGAAAGTTTAAAGCGCCAGAAATGAAATTGCATAAGCGCAAATACTCATATGCAAATGTTTGCATTTCACAAACAGTTTTTCCCTATTCATCGATCTCATTGGAGCAAATTCGCGTTAACGAAACATACGTAATTACAGAGATGACTGTATTTATAAATGATATTCAAAATCATCGATGTAAGAATTATGATTTAGTATAATAATCAGTGCGAGAAACATTGTAAAACGTTATAAATAATAACAATATTTTTTTTAAATTTTTTATTTGCTGGTTTAAAAAAAGTCGTTATTCTGAATCGGCGCAAATTGAACCTGCGCAAATCGAGGGCTACCTTTAGATTGTTCAGTAGTTGATACTGTTATTTATCAATTTTTCCAACTAATAAATTTACACTTACAAACCAATAATTCTGCATGTTGCTTTGAATGGGTGCTTTCGCTTTGGTCTCTCACTCTGAGGGAGGAAAACAAATTGCATGTATTTAAGAATAGGGTGTTGAGAAAGATAATTGAGCTTTGGAGAGAAAAAGGATGGGGTCTGGAGAAAACTACATAATGATGAGTTTAAAAATTTGTACACCTTCACCAATATTATCAGGGTATTTAAGTGAAGACGGATGAGATGGGCAGGGCATGTGGCGAGCATGGATGGGGCAAGAGGTGTGTACCGGGTATTGGTTGGGAAGCCTAATGGGAAGAGACCGCTTGGGAGACCTAGACGTAGATGGGAGGATAATGTCAGGCGGGATATATGGGAGATAGGAGTTGAAGGAGACTGGATTTTGTTGGCCCAGAACAGGGTCCGGTGGAGGACTTTGGTTAATGCGGTGATGAACATTCGGTTTTGGTAAGCCATCTAGTTAGTAAGTTAATAAAGTCACATATGTTCCAGAAGCGACGTGACCAGAAACTGGGATCACAATGGGCGAAATGAAATTCCCGTCTTTTGGTAATTAGTCTTTTGTCTGATGTTCGGAATAAGAAATGTTCGAATTCGTAATAGAGTTTACGGAAATTACTGGAACGTGTAGCCGTTATATTTAGCTTTCTCATATGTTTTTTTGCACATACTGTACGAACTGATGCGGTGGTCATTTTCGTTTGGCCGCATTTTTACCTCCGGAACTACTAAGTGGATTTTAATGAAATTTGATATTGAAGATCTACGTAAAGTATTATCGAGTCCGTAATTTTTTATATTGGAACAGTACAAAGCCTACTTCTCATAAAGCTAAAAGTGCCCCATTATTCTCAAAGACATTTATCGTAAGATATTTAGAGTAAATAAAATATTTTTAAAAAAGGGCTATAATAACATTTATTCCCAACATTTTTCTATACAGTAAACACGTAACGAAATGGAATAAAAAGTAATTTTTAACTTGCCGATAATTCAGTTTGAAACACTGGATTTATATCTGAAACAAATGAACATGACAGACATTGAGGTAACAAAGGTTACCGTAAAAAATTTGAGTGGCATTTACAAGCAAGAAAAGGGACAACTATTCTCTTAAACATAAAATTCTCTACTCCATTTTCCTTGAAATAGTAATTTCCACTATTTTATCTCTTCCATGATATAACTTGGCATAGCTACATCCTAAAGTCGGAGATCAGAGAACAGGAGATGAAAGAGAGAGAGAGAAAGAGAGAGAGAGAAAGAGAGAGAGAGAGAGAGAGAGAGGGACTGTCTATTTTCCATTCCAGTGACTATAAGATTATAAACCGGTTTTTGCGTTTAAACATTTCATGAAATATTTCGTCTTTTGAGATAACGGTATGCGTTTTAAGGAAGTCATTTTAAAGAACCTTTAAATATCAGTTTGTTGATGAAAAATTTTGGACAAGTCAAAGAGGAAATGAAGGAAGGGAGATATCAAACATTACGTTATGAGCAGATTAATAATTTTTACGCATCGCTTAACTTTTTTAGCACAATTAAACACAAGAGAATGAGATGGACGGATCGTTTAGTACGCACGTAACAGATGAAAACTGGATGCAAAATATTAGTTAGGAAACTAGCGGGAAGAGAGCAAGCCACCGGTAATCGATCCCAGCACGGTCATGATTTCTTTCTCTCTTCACCACTCGTCCAGGGTCTGCTCACTTGACTCCGAAGGGAACCTGTGGAGGGGGGAGTTGGGGGGGCAGACTGTGAAGATTTGCAGAGGTTAAGAATTAATGGAGCTTTATATATATATATTCGTTCTCCACACTTTTTATGTACTACAAGATGAGAACATGGACATGTTTAACTGATACTACCTTAGTAGACATATAATTATAGAGAGGAGTTTCAGTACTGTTGATACGAATATTGGGTCTTCTGAGACAGTCCAGTCTCGCCCGCTACGTCACTACTTGCTTCGTCTGTTTATCTATACACCTCTTTTGGTCTAATACTGTTCGGTAGATGCAACCTCTAACCTTAGGGTCAGAAATATCTACACTGAATTAGTCAGAAAACTAAATTGGTCAAATTTCAGACGGCTTCCCAGTCATCGATAAATAGAACAAATATTCTCAATCTCCCTTTTCAATTTTATATATAAACTACTGTGCTGCTGCTACTAGAGAAATTTCGGCTGGCGGCCATGGTGCTAAATGTCGTGATGATCTGTAAGGCCTGCCTTTATTGGTCAACTTTCTACGTCCAACTCCACCCTTGCAAATGTTCGTCTGTTTTTTTTTCCCTTCTGTTCTTGTTAAATAAGTTTTTCTACGTTTATCAATGTAAGTCTTACTTAGCTTTCCTTCTTTTGTTAATATTTTCCCCTCCCTTTTTTTTAATTGTTAGATAGGTCTGATGTTTAAGTTTTTACGTCGCTATTCAAAGGCCGTCGTTTCCAGTACCGTTAATGTCCACAAATTCGACCGCACTTTGCACATTTTCAAGGATGGAGTTGGACGTAGAAAATTGACTTACCAAGAACAGCGAGGAAAAGAAGTAAAATATCAAATTAGAGAATGCGCTCCGAAAGGAGCGCGTTGCTCTAGTTATTTAAATTACAGAGAGAATTAATGTGTTGTCATATTACGCGATTTTAGCTCTAATAGAACACAATTCTGTACCAACGAGCATCGGCGTGCAGCGACCACATTTTATGTTGAGGATTATCGCAGCAACAAAGATGTGTGTGAATATATACGTTGCAAAGTTATTTACAGACAGACTTGAGTTTTGATGGTTGTTTGAAGACGTCTAATAATATACATGTTTTATATGAAAACACTATTCTTTTGAGGTATTCAAGCATCATGTACCTCGAATATCGTTATCCTTTCAAAATTACGTATAAACGTTAAAATACAAACAGTATTTACGGGCACACGGCTCAGAATGCAAAAATCAAAACATTAGTCCACCTTTACATTACAGGTCGTACAAAAAGGGACAGAATAGGAGGTTCATAAAGTTGAAGTGAAATGTTTCCAATTTTTATAAACATATATATTAGGGTAAGATATTCATTGACTTAAAGTAGCACTTATGTCCGATTAATATTATTTAAGGTACAGAGAGAATTAATGTGTTGGCATATTACGCGTTTTCAGCTCTAATAGAACACAATACTGTGTCAACGAACATCGGTGTGAAGCGACCACATTTAATGTCGGGAATTAACGCAGCAACAAAGATGTGTGTGAATATATACGTTGCAAAGTTTTTTACAGACAGCCTTCAGTTTTGATGGTTGTTTGAAGACGTCTAATCATATACATGTTTTATATGAAAACACTATTCTTTTGAGGTATTCAAGCATGATGTACCTCGAATATCGTTATCCTTTCAAAATTACGTATAAACGTTAAAATACAAACAGTATTTAGGGGCACACAGCTCAGAATGTAATGTAATGTAAGGTTACGTAAAGTAATGTAATGTAAGGCAAGGCAAGACAAGGAAAGGCAAGGCAAGGCAAGGAAATGTAATGTAATTTAATGAAACGTAGGTAATGTAATATAATGTAAGGCAAGGCAATGTAATGTAATGTAAGGTAACGTAAAAAATATAATGTAAGGTAAGGCAAGGCAATGTAATGTCATGTAAGGTAACGAAGGTAATGTAATGTAAGGCAAGGCAAGACAAGGAAAGGCAAGGCAAGGCAAGGAAATGTAATGTAATTTAATGAAACGTAGGTAATGTAATATAATGTAAGGCAAGGCAATGTAATGTAATGTAAGGTAACGTAAAAAATATAATGTAAGGTAAGGCAAGGCAATGTAATGTCATGTAAGGTAACGAAGGTAATGTAATGTAAGGCAAGGCAAGACAAGGAAAGGCAAGGCAAGGCAAGGAAATGTAATGTAATTTAATGAAACGTAGGTAATGTAATATAATGTAAGGCAAGGCAATGTAATGTAATGTAAGGTAACGTAAAGTAATATAATGTAAGGTAAGGCAAGGCAATGTAATGTCATGTAAGGTAACGAAGGTAATGTAATGTAAGGCAAGGCAAGGCAAGAAAAGGCAATGTAATGTAATGCAAGGTAACGTAAGGAAGTGTAAAGTAAGGCAAGGCAAGAAGGCAAGGGAAGGCAAGGCAAGGCAATGCAATGTAAGGTAACGTAAGGTAATGTAATTAATGGCAAGGCAAGGCAAGGCAAGGCAAGGCAAGGCAAGGCATGGCATTGCAAGGTAATGTAATGTAACGTAAAGTAACGTAACGTAATGGAAATGTAAGTCAAGGGAATGTAATGTAATGTAAGGCAACGTAAGGTAATGTAATGTAAGGCAAGGCAAGGCAAGAAAAGGCAATGTAATGTAATGCAAGGTAACGTAAGGAAGTGTAAAGTAAGGCAAGGCAAGGCAAGGCAAGGCAAGGCAAGGCAAGGCAAGGCAATGTAATGTAATGTAAGTTAACGTAAGGTAATGTAATATAAGGCAAATCAAGGCAAGTCAAGGCAAGGAAATGTAATGTAATTTAATGTAAGGTAACGAAAAGTAATATAATGTAATGCAAGGCAAGGCAAGGCGGTGCAAGGCAATGTAATGTAATGTAAGGTAACGTAATGTAATGTAATGTAAGGCAAGGCAAGGCAAAACAAGGAAAGGCAAAGCAAGGCAAGAAAATGTAATGTAATTTAATGTAACGTAGGTAATGTAATGTAAAGTAACGAAAAGCAAGGCAAGGCAATGTAATGTAATGTAATGTAATGTAACGAAAAGTAATGTAATGTAATGCAAGGCAAGGCAATGTAATGTAATGTAAGGTAACGAAGGTAATGTAATGTAAGGCAAGGCAAGCCAAGGCAAGGCAAGGCAATGTAATGTAATGTAATGTAAGGTAATATAAGGTAATGGAATGTAAGGCAAGGTAAGGGAAGGCAGAGAAAGGCAATGTAATGTAATGTAAGGTAACGTAATATAATGTAATATAAGGTAAGGCAAGGCAAGGAAAGGCAAGGTAATGTAATGTAATGTAAAGTAACGTAAGGTAAGGTAATGTAAGGCAAGGCAAGGAAAGGGAAGGCAGAGCATGATACAGAATTGAGAGCTATTTAGAGCAAGGTGTGGCTAGGCAAAATAGGAAATCGCGTAGTAAAAATAACCCCAGTATCTCCGCAGAGATTAAAATAGTCCTTTGAAAGTTTAAAGCGCCAGAAATGAAATTGCATAAGCGCAAATACTCATATGCAAATGTTTGCATTTCACAAACAGTTTTTCCCTATTCATCGATCTCATTGGAGCAAATTCGCGTTAACGAAACATACGTAATTACAGAGATGACTGTATTTATAAATGATATTCAAAATCATCGATGTAAGAATTATGATTTAGTATAATAATCAGTGCGAGAAACATTGTAAAACGTTATAAATAATAACAATATTTTTTTTAAATTTTTTATTTGCTGGTTTAAAAAAAGTCGTTATTCTGAATCGGCGCAAATTGAACCTGCGCAAATCGAGGGCTACCTTTAGATTGTTCAGTAGTTGATACTGTTATTTATCAATTTTTCCAACTAATAAATTTACACTTACAAACCAATAATTCTGCATGTTGCTTTGAATGGGTGCTTTCGCTTTGGTCTCTCACTCTGAGGGAGGAAAACAAATTGCATGTATTTAAGAATAGGGTGTTGAGAAAGATAATTGAGCTTTGGAGAGAAAAAGGATGGGGTCTGGAGAAAACTACATAATGATGAGTTTAAAAATTTGTACACCTTCACCAATATTATCAGGGTATTTAAGTGAAGACGGATGAGATGGGCAGGGCATGTGGCGAGCATGGATGGGGCAAGAGGTGTGTACCGGGTATTGGTTGGGAAGCCTAATGGGAAGAGACCGCTTGGGAGACCTAGACGTAGATGGGAGGATAATGTCAGGCGGGATATATGGGAGATAGGAGTTGAAGGAGACTGGATTTTGTTGGCCCAGAACAGGGTCCGGTGGAGGACTTTGGTTAATGCGGTGATGAACATTCGGTTTTGGTAAGCCATCTAGTTAGTAAGTTAATAAAGTCACATATGTTCCAGAAGCGACGTGACCAGAAACTGGGATCACAATGGGCGAAATGAAATTCCCGTCTTTTGGTAATTAGTCTTTTGTCTGATGTTCGGAATAAGAAATGTTCGAATTCGTAATAGAGTTTACGGAAATTACTGGAACGTGTAGCCGTTATATTTAGCTTTCTCATATGTTTTTTTGCACATACTGTACGAACTGATGCGGTGGTCATTTTCGTTTGGCCGCATTTTTACCTCCGGAACTACTAAGTGGATTTTAATGAAATTTGATATTGAAGATCTACGTAAAGTATTATCGAGTCCGTAATTTTTTATATTGGAACAGTACAAAGCCTACTTCTCATAAAGCTAAAAGTGCCCCATTATTCTCAAAGACATTTATCGTAAGATATTTAGAGTAAATAAAATATTTTTAAAAAAGGGCTATAATAACATTTATTCCCAACATTTTTCTATACAGTAAACACGTAACGAAATGGAATAAAAAGTAATTTTTAACTTGCCGATAATTCAGTTTGAAACACTGGATTTATATCTGAAACAAATGAACATGACAGACATTGAGGTAACAAAGGTTACCGTAAAAAATTTGAGTGGCATTTACAAGCAAGAAAAGGGAAAGGAAAGGCAAGGCAAGGCAAGGCAGGTCAAGGCAGGGCAAGGCAAGGCGTGGCTAGACAAGGCAAGGCGTGGTTAGGCAAGGTAACGCTTGGCTCGACAAGGCAGGTCATGGGAGGGCAGGGCGGGGCAGGACGGGGCAGTAAAGGCAGGTTAAGTCAAGGCAAGGCAAGCAGGCCAAGGTAAGACATGGCAGGGCATGTGGGTGAGGGTTCGGGGCAGGGCATAGAAGAAAAAAAAGGCAAGGCAAGGCGAGGCAGGGAAAGG
>NW_019059720.1:1365146-1375728 GCF_000696155.1 Zootermopsis nevadensis | reverse complement strand
CTGCAGACGGCAATCAAATATTTTTCACAGTTTTTTGTGAAATTATATTATGAACTGCGAAATAAATAGAAACAAACGTACTCTTACTTTGCCTGTTAAGCTCCACCTGTTTGTATAATACGACGCCAGGCACCCAGGCCTAGGCCTAGTGAGAAACAGTAGATCGCATTTACATATTTATTTATTATTAAATTAATACGATAATTTCAATGCAGACATTCAGTATGAAATGTTTGCAGGAATAAACAAGAGGACGGACGATCTCCCCACTAATCATCTAGTCGATGCACTTTTTGCAGTAAGATAATAAAGAGTCCGAGATTCAAACAGAAGTTCGAATTCCTAAGACCTACTGGGGGAAACGACAGCACAATATGCTACCTTCCACATTCACCAATATCCTCCTATTGACGGTATTATATAAAATTAGAACACACAGTTGTAAAACATCGTTTAATAAAGCAATAAAATGTCTGTGCAGAGAACCTATAGGAATTGAGATAGGTCACTTTTACGCTAACAACTCAAATTCTTTTCCACTCAACATTGAGTTCCTTCTTCGAGAAGAATAAAAAGGCAGAAAGGATAAAAGACAACAAAAGAGGCAAATTACACAACACAGGCATAACACAATTTTCTGCATGTAGCATTGTGTTTGTGTGTACGTTGCACTACGCTGGAGTGGCGGCACTTACACTTGCAGGGTGCGGGCAGATACCAACACAACGCATCTCTATACAAAGAAGTCTAACGTCCCGTAAAAACCCAAAGCCCCCTACCCTATTACTGCTCATATATCATCACAGAGCTTTTCAGAAAAGGATATTCCCCTATTCTCCACTGGGAACATCAATGTCATTATTTCCCTCAACGGGACAATGTTCAGCAGAAGAGTGGCCGTCAATGGCCAGGCCTATATCACGAGACGCTCAAGCTGTCCCGCCTAGTAGACCTAAATCTCGCACTTGACGAAGGCAAATCAATCGAATATTCACTGCGTATCCAACAGCGACAATCAAATATTTTCCGTTTTCCTTCCCAGCTGCGTCCAACGAGCGTCAACCGGGAATGATGATTTGGTAACGGAGCGTAAGAAACAGTTCGTAGCCTACTACGGCAAGGAACCAGAATTTGTCTGAACAGAATGAGGAAAACCATGAAGATTTCAATATTATCGCCAAGCAGGACAGAAATCGAACCCACGATCTGCTGAATACGCAAGAGTGCCAAACTTCCGAGAGCGACGCTTTGAGTTAAGGAATTGACACATAGATAAGTACCGACAGTCGGCCTCTTAAGATCAAACACTCTCCTCTCCAATGCTCTCAGACGCACCCGAGGGCCTACACCGGTCCTGTCTTAGTGAGAAACCGAGTTTTACACCCAAGCAGAACAACAGAATAGAGCTGAATGGCAGTAAACATTTCGCGAATTCATTCAAGTCTTCAAGAATGTAGCCTACGTTTCGTGTTTCAGAAATATAACGTCACATTCTCGAAAGAATTACGATTACATTTACATCGTGATTGTACTACATTCCGGTTACAAGACTTGAATATAATATGCTAATTTACTTGCGTCTAACAGATCTTAGGCTGTGTGTTTTATACATAATATTTATTCTATATTATTGCACAATAAATTAGGGTAGACCACACAAAATTCACAATCCAAATATAAGTTTAACGCTAAAAATAAATCAAAATACATCTCGCAGCCACCAAACTTATAGTTTACACTTTCATAAAAGAACTGCATAATTTTCAGTAGAATTTCAGATAAATTCGTCGGTATTTTTAAACACCCTGTACTCTCACATTAGGTTTTACGGATGGAAATTATTCTGCTCTAGTAGGCCTACTGTGTTCCCCTTCTACTGATGCATTATGGGCCCCTTTTACAGTGGAGCTGATACAATTATACACAATGTACCTAGCAGGACTTAACAAAAGGAAGCTCCGAGGCGCCCTCCGCTCGGCAAGGCTACAGCCACCGATGAAAGAGACCCTGGACCGTCCACAGCCCCTGTTAGCGCTGGCGGCAGTGGAGTCGATCCTCCATCTAGACTTCGCATCGGTCGAACAAGATGTCGTTCATTTCGGGATTTTCCGACTAAAATTTTGTATGCATTTTTCGCGGAACGCGTGTGAATCTAGCGATACGACAATGAAGTGATGCTTAAATGTGCCTGAATAATTGCAGTTACTTTAATGCTTACATAATGCCTCCTCCAGAGGCTTGGCAAATGACAGCCAGTGACACGTCCCAGAAAATACTGAAAGAAATTACAAATGAAGTCACGTCGAAAATTGTCGCCAGACTGTTAAGAAGTGTTTTTGCTGACGGTCATCCCGAAAGGCCAATCTATGTAGCACCAGGTCATTCCTTTAGCACTGTTCCTCTGACATTTATTTCTATGTGTTCATAACATTTTCATTCTTTATTATTTTAATTTATAATTATTTCTAAAGTCAACCGACTGTCTCTCTAATATATAGTGCAACATGTTTTCCATTCTGAACTTAAAAATTCAAATCTGTCCATCGGCGTTCTCGGCGCATAGTTGAACGTTCCTAAGTAAAATTTTTAAGTGATTTTATGAATGGATAAATACTCCACGACTGTAATTTTGCACTTCAGTTACGCGTAACTTAAAAATGGACTTGTCAAACCTGTTCTCTCGGTCTCGTACAAGCAGCTAATTATAGCCTAAACACGAACACGTAATAGCAGGCTTACTCGGCCAACATCAGAATGTTTAAAAAGACCTACAAATATGTCGTGTCGATTGTTTCAATAAATAATAGGAGAATCAACATTTTGTTTGCACACATTAGGCCTTGTGCCTATCTTCCACTAATCTTGAGAGAACAGTCAATCAGTGGTCCTACATCAAAATTTCTCTTGGTCACATTCATTAGCAGCGGCTAATATTCTACAAGCCACACTCATAAATAAAACATTTTCCGTGGTCACATTCGCTGTTGCTAACCATGGCCGCACTGCCAATCACATTCTGTGGTTCCATTCATTAATATACGCCGAGGTCACGACAATTATCATTTTCCATGGCTGTTCATTAACATACGCAGTGGTCTCATTCATAACGAACTACTTACAGCAGCTCTTTCATTAGCATTTGTTCGTTAATTAAATATTTGTCGTGTTCACACTGCTAAAAAAAACCCGTCTAGACATCGTTCAAGAACAGAAATTTAATACAACTCAGGTTTTAAACATTTTAATGTGAATCTAATTCCCAAAAAAATACAGCGTGTCTAAAAAATGTTCCTTAAGACGTCGGTTTATACAGACCCTTAAGGTACAACGCAGAATAAATATGGCGGAGTTGTAACATTACAAAGCAATAGAACCGATAAAAATATCTGATATCGACTTAATTGTTTGATATCAACACGGAATTTCTTTTCGAACGCATTCTTATATACAGGGTAGAAATCGTGCAAAATTCCAATTTCTAATGCTAGAAGAATTTTAACCAGAGTCAAGAGAAGACGATAAATACCGGAGGATGGAAAAAACAAATTCAGGCATCAAAATTACGCCTATAACTAAACGATACTCTAAGAAAAATGAACACCGTCGCCCTGTTTTGGCTACAATTTTCAGAGTTTCAAATACGTAATGTAAAGGTAATAGTGACGTACTCCTTACCTCAGAAGGTGTGGAAACATTTCCAAGAGTGTTGGTTTGAAGCAACTACGTCCCACAACACACGGATTAGCAAGACATGACATGCATCTCTCTCTGTCTCGTTTAAAATCTTTTTCCTTTCATTTTCCGTCAGGGGATGAGAAGCCTCGTTCGTGGGCCGAACATACAGCAGAAGGCGGGGTCTACGACAGCGCGGCCTGCGTCGGCGCTTCTCTCAGCCCTGGGGCGGGGCTTCACGCCGGCATTGGTCGCGTCAGGAGTTTCAGTAGCACAAGCCCCGCCCACGTCACGCAGAGCACAGGGCCTCTGCACGTAGCCCCAGCGCAGTGTGGCCTCAGAGCCAGCTCGGCTTGGAACTTTCTTCGTACGGTGCGCGGATCACACGACACTTCCGCGGAATTCACACCCCTTCCTGGTGACACACCCTTTTGTCTCCGTCGACCACCCCTCCATGGAGCCAACCCACAACCGAGAATCGTCAATAAGATTGCATGTCCATTCTTCGCCGTGTCCACCGACCTAGTGCTTGGAGCAAAATGCTGGTACCTCCGGAGATGATGGCAGCGCAGTCCAAGATGCTGTACCAGATTAACAAGTACTACGGCGAACGGGTGCAGAGCAGGAAGGGACAGGTCGCCAAAACAATCCGCGAAGTGTGCAAGGTGGTTCAAGACGTCCTCAAGGAAGTCGAGGTCCAGGAGCCAAGGTTCATATCCTCCCTCACGGAGTGCAACGGACGCTATGAAGGTCTGGAGGTCATATCTCCCGGAGAGTTTGAAGTCGTACTGTACCTCAACCAGATGGGGGTCTTCAAC
The DNA here is from genome assembly GCF_000696155.1 of Zootermopsis nevadensis. The sequence continues at coordinate 1,371,238 of NW_019059720.1, read as the reverse complement.
TTCGTCGACGATGGCACTCTGCCAGGGTGCGCCGTCCTGAAGCTTAGTGACGGACGCAAAAGGTCCATGTCCCTGTGGGTGGAGTTCATCACGGCTTCCGGTTACCTCTCCGCACGCAAGATCAGGTCTCGCTTCCAGACGCTCGTGGCACAGGCCTGTGACAAATGCGCGTACAGAGACTCCGTGAAGATGATCGCAGACACCACGGAGGTAAAACTCAGGATTCGGGAGAGATACGTCGTGCAGATAACCCCGGCGTTCAAATGTTCCGGAGTTTGGCCTCGATCGGCCGCGCACTGGCCCATTCCTCACATTCCGTGGCCTCACCCGAACCTGGTAGCCGAGGTGAAGACGGAAGGTTTCGATCTCCTGTCCAAAGAATCCGTAGCGATGCAAGGGAAGCAGTCGGCGATGGAAGGCGACGCCTGGGTACTGTCGTTCACAGAGGCGGAAAACCGTCTGATGCTGGGCGGCTGTCGACGCCGGTGCCTCAGCATCCTGAAGACGCTACGAGACAGGCACTTGGACTTGCCCGGGAATCCCGTGTCGTCGTACCACATGAAGACGCTGCTGCTGTACGAGTGCGAGAAACACCCTCGGGAACTGGAGTGGGACGAATCTTGCCTGGGGGACCGCATCAACGGGATCCTGCTGCAGTTAATTTCGTGCCTACAATGTCGACGCTGCCCGCACTACTTCTTACCCAACCTCGACCTCTTCAAGGGCAAGTCTCCGAGCGCGCTTGAGAACGCGGCGAAGCAGGTGTGGCGCCTCACGAGGGAGCTGTTGACGAACACGCGCTCCCTGGAGAAGCTCTGAGCCCAAAGTTCCTCGTCGTCATTTGCCTATGAATACCGCTTCTTTATATAAACGCAAATTAAAATAGCGAGACTCGTAAACAACCAAGGTGTTCCTTTAGATTCACGCTGAAAGGAAGGTTCGGGTTGAGAAACTATACATCAGCTCCGGTTTCAGTGTTCCGATCGGCGGCGAAAACAACACAATGCGCGCATTCTTCTGATATATCTTTAAACAAATAAATATTCTACATACAACCAGTGAAAAACTCTTTATGTTGTCACAATTTGCGTCTGACAGCTTCGGTTCATACACGGCTTGTAAGGGATGTGTACTCTGGAAGAACTGTGAGGAGTGCAAACGACAACATGATGATCTGATTCTTGTTGGCATGAAGGATTGGCTTCAGTGATTCTTGTTGGCATGAAGGATTGGCTTCAGTGATTCTTGTTGGCATGAAGGATTGGCTTCAGTGATTCTTGTTGGCATGAAGGATTGGCTTCAGAGAATTGCATGGGAAAAATACGGGCGTAGAATCTGCTAAAAGGCTTTGCGGTAATTAAAGTACTACAGATCTGTCAAAGCTAAAAACTTCTTCGCATCATGATTAAAACGATATCATCGCTTGACTTGCTATAGGCTACAGATTTCGAAAGATACATGAATCAACTTCATATCGTACGTAGGGCATATACTCATTAAAACTCAATGAAGTTACCTCTTCCAACTTGTAAATTAATGTGTATGTTTCTTGCTAACAATCGTTTCACTTTACCACACGTCCCTTCCTTAGTACAGCGAAATGTCACTAATTTCGGGCATAAATGGTTCCGCCTTAGGTCGGTTAACCCTAAACGTACGGTCACAGAGCGTCTCTAGGGCCTAATTAGGATATTTAAAATGTATGTGAACTCCTCCAAATCAGCTTTCTCCCGCTCCTGTGCTAAAAGTCACTGTGCTGCTCCAATGAGAGCTAACGTAGGATACATTCGCTACTTTGGTGCTATTAAGAGTTGGACGAAGAACCATAATGGACAGTGCAGCAAATGCTTTATGGTGCAAAAAGAACATCGGGAAAAACACTGATGCGACATCTGAAATGTACATGTTCATTTGAGTGTTGAGTGATGTGTTATGTGTATATCTGTATGTATATGAAAATATATAAATAGGAATCCACCTAAGACTTTCAATGAAATGTGTTTTACTGTGGAGGAAGGCCCGGGTAGGGGCAAGCTGTAATAATTCCTGGACAGCATGTGCATCCAGGTGACACGGCAGCCAACATCTTCACAATAATATCAGGTAAATACATGAATAAAAACAATGAATTAATTTTTCAGAGCTACAAACCTAACTGACTTTAACTTCCACTGTTTATGTGTCTTACATCAGGTCTAACTAACACAGACGTTTCCTAGCTACACAATATTACAACAGCACGCAAGAGAATAGGCCTACAAATTATCAAAAAGAAACCACCAAAGTCCAGGTCTTCTGTAGGTCTAGTCTAGGCTGGGCATTAAGACACGCGTGAACTGATATTTAACACACCGTCTGCATAGATAAATTTTGGTTCCCATCGCAAGAAGCGACCGTATTTCTAACCATAAGTAACTGACAGCCTTGGTAAATGCATATGAGATATTTGTTTATGTGATTCTCCTTCGCTAGCCGGCGAAACTTTCACCACTGGGCATTGGGTAATTCAGAACAATGAAGTCCTACAATCTGTAACTGACGAACACCCACACAATGGCAGCATGTCAACTACGAATAGAAAATTCGCCCTGTCCATCAGCACATGAACTTCGTATCGTTAACCGAACTTACAGGCCTCTGCTACTAACAAACAAAAGCTTTCTAAAAATGTCTGAACACTAACTGCGACAATGAAGTGTAAAGCCCACAAGCCTATTAACGATGTGAGGACAAATCTTTAATAGAAATTCAAATCGCAGTGTGTCTTAGTGGCGTAGCGCCTAAGAATGTCCCATCGCTGACTATTTAAGAAGGAAGGAAAATTACAGGCTATTCCAGGGAGATTGAAATATATAGACTACGTCAACGCAACGCCAAGTAATGTAAACAAATAACCAATCAGAAGCAAGAAATTTGCCCTGACCAACAAGAGACCCCTGGAATACACGGGACAATATTTCTAAGATTACACACATAAGTAATTTCGTGAAGTTACTTAAAACAGAAAAGAAATCGGTGCTATTCGAGCAAGTATTTATGTCAATGTAGGCCTTACCTCGGTCTGTGCCTTACGTATCTCAAACTGAACGGATTGGCCTATGCTCAGATCTAACAGGCCTACAAAACCAAGAACTCAAAATCAGTAACCTAAGTGAAAAGGCCTACTAGATCGTTAATAAAGTAGTCTAATAACATCCGAAATTAGCTTATGAAAAGTGCATTCAATTCAAAGAATCCGTACACCAAATAAGCGTTATGTCTGATTCAAACCGTTCCCAGGTACTGTGTTCAAAATATCCCAAGGTTTCGACTTGAAGCTTACTTACGCAAGATGGTGATAACAGTCGAAACACAATTACACATAGGCCTAATCTTGCGCCACAGGTCGATCTATGTAAATGACGAAGATAAATTACCAACAGGAGTAAAGAGATAACTGCTTGCAATGTAACATTAAAAAATAACTATCCCTGAATTATCTTTTAAAGTAAATACTCAAAACTTATTGAATCATCCGTAAATCAGACACAGTCACAAAGGGCGCTTGCTTCACATACGAAATGGGCAAATCGGCCATGGGCTTAGACTACTTTAATCTAACGACAACAATTTCTTAACACACTCCCAAATAGCTAAAATCCTACATACATTTTGAGGGCACGAAATATAAAGTACAACCTCATCATGAAATTAAAGAACAAGTAAGTCTGATCTTCGAAGATGCGTTGGGCCCTCCTGCTCCAAAGGGACTGGGCGTAGGCCTCTCGTATTTCCCAAATGCGTGCCCTGTGACTTTGTAGGTACACATACAATATTACCCTTAATGATAAATTATTTAAATTATAGACCTAAATCTGTTAGTTCATACACAAAGTTATTGTGATAAAGCCATCACACTACAAATATACTGCAACAGAGATAAATTAATATTTTTCCTCGCTCTGTCCTTAGGCCTATGCATGAATACTCAAGGCTGTAAGCCTGGGCCTATATCTTAACAAGATCATTTCTTATTTCAGCCCTAGGAAAAGTTTTCGAGAGAGAAAAAATTATGGAGTTGGTGTTGTGAGTTATAACGCTGCGCGGACTTCTGGGACGAAAAAATGTTTCGGAAGAACATTTTGGCTCTTTGGAGGTAGCTACTTCCTACGAGTTGACACGGCGTAACCACCCGGGGGACGATTATAGAAATCTTCGCCGCTGGAGAACATAAAATCTCACAAAAATTACCTTAGATTTAAACTCAATGCAAATTTGGACCTAAAACACATCAACACATCAACTGTTGGTGCAGGCGGCAAATACAGCGTTTAATCAAAATCTGTCGAGTAGTTTTAGAGGTGAACCACGTGGGTGAGCATACACACCTCCATTATGCATTCATTTTGTGCAAAAAAAAAATATCAATAAAGTAACGAACTCCATAGCGCACACAACAGCTTGAGAGGATGAGGGACGCTCAGCTTAACTAAAAATTACCCTCCTTTTAGGAAACCCACTACCGTGTTCACAAGAACCAAATGAAAATGTTCGTAACACACAAAGGACTTGCAACTTTCACTCGGCCTAAGAGTCTTCCACATGTCTGTCATGATTTATCGAAGAAAATAACCAATTCGGAAACGACACACAGTAATAAAGGCTTAATTTTACGGTTTAAAAATTGTTCTAAGCTATTCTACACACGCCGTGCATTATAGCGTAGGCCTAAATGGGGAACTAGGTAGAACGGGTACCATGGGAAACCGCGGTAGGCCTGGCGGTCCACAACTTGCGGACTTCATGCTTCACAAGCGCAGGGCGGTGTCATTTGTCAACGCTTCGTGTCGGCAGAAACGTCTACCATCTGCCGAAACTTTCCCCACCTACTTTCAACACGTTCATGGTATCGCCAAAACGCAAACACTCACAATTCACATTTTCCTATCCTGTTTTCCTTATTCTGTCTTCTGCGCGTCAAACGATTACTTCAAAACACATCGTTAAATCAGTTATGAAGCGTTCTCTAAGAACCACATTTGCATATGAACATTTCAATGAAACGCGACTTGCATAGACGAGATACAGAACACTGATTCTGTCCTGTCAATTGGCCGAAACAAGAATTATTTGAGAAACTGAATTACACGTTTTATAAATGGACTGGAATGGATTTAATGAAATTGGATTTCAGGATCTCACGGCGACCAGTATGAAGATGGCAGTCTTTTGGTATGCTGTGCTGTGTCGCCTGGTTACCGCCTCCAACAACCCCACTAATTAAATAAGGCGCAATACATTCTTCGTAACTAACCCGTAGAGCAACGCGTTTCTTTGAAAAGCTGTCAAATGATCAGTCAACAAATTACACAAAGTCCATTATCGTGTTCACAAGAGCCAGCCAATGGACTCTGTCCTTAAGGTCCATTTTAGTATAATTTTTGTATCTTCATTTGGATTTCTTAAGTCGATTCTTCGATTACAGTTTTATATTAATACAAAATCACATTCTAGGTTCGTAACACCCAACCTTACTGAAACGAAACATTGTATTTAGGCGGCTTCTTACCTCTAGAAACCCTGGTTCAATTAGTTCAGCATTTTTTAGAAATAGCTTTACTAATTTCTTGCACTACAAAAATATTTCAACTTGGCAAAATTGTCTTTAAACTGGTACATATCACTGGACATTTTACTCGGTCTACCGGTTACAAAAACACATTTTTCGGAAGCTGGATACCTTTTTATTAACATTTTCTTAATACCGACTCGTCTTACAGAAAATCGGACTACAATACAGACTTGTTAGAAGTCAAGCCCTGAAATGTCAGAACCCACCTAAATATGTTTTAAGCGAATTTAATAATTAACGAAATTTTAGAACAGGAAAGAGGAATACACAGTCTCTGTGCAGTGTGATTACCTACGACTTCCACTGTTTACAAAAATATTTGTGTCATTAACAAGTAAACATCGAGGGTAGAGTGGAATGTAAACTCGCAAAGAGCGTTTATGGAAAATGTTTTCTCTTAAATAACGAGTCCGCCAATTAATAACGTAGGCCCTGCCCAAACCGTGGCAAAGAGACGCGGTTCTAAAATAAGTTCGTCAGT
>NW_019059720.1:1352162-1363651 GCF_000696155.1 Zootermopsis nevadensis | reverse complement strand
TTTATTTAAATCATTGCTTTACAGACTAATATTGAACATCAGATAAACCACGCCATATAAAAAAACAATACTTTCGTTCTAATATATAAGCGTAATCTGATAAGAACATTTCAATAAACTGCATAACATTGTAAATGATTGTAATTCGAGTTTTAAATTTTACCAATCTAATTTATACCTGAGGACGGTTAAACATGTCGTAAGAGACGTTCCAATTTGTAAATCGATCATTCGATGCGGAACGTGAAATGATATTTTAAATATTTTATATTTTATTATCTTATTAAAATTGTGATTTGACGGAAAATATTCACAATATGACGCAAATATACTACCTTACAAATTATTAGCTTCTCATTTCATTTCCGATTCAGCTGTCGATATAATACATATCCTATGTTGCTCCAACTTATGTACTTCTAAAATTCTTCGTATTTCTGTTACGTATTCTGTCTTGCCCCCAAATATTCCCCTACACTTTTAGTTTCCAAATCTCGCCTGTTACTTGTCCGAAGAGTCCGACACCAGAGCAAGTACGGCCATCGTGAGGCATAGCAGGGACCCGCAATGCCGTGAGCTCTACTACGCTCGGTCTCGCGATAGAAAGGACACGTGCGCTGACAACTACAACGTCTGTCATCATTAACTAAATGACTTCGCGGTGTCATCATGTTATTTCCCACTTGCTGGAAAAATTACCAACCACTGTGTCTTATAACGAACTGAGCTGAGGACAAAAACCTCTCCATTTCGGAGTAAGCAGAGGGAGGTTGTGGCACGCCATGTTCAGTGAAATGCTGACAGCCTAGCCGCTGTCACTCACTTGTTGTCCCGACACGCCTTGCGTGCTTCCCCGCGATTGCCAAACACTGTGCGTGCAGAAACGGCGCAAATCCAGTAATAGGATATATCGTGTAACGACGCTAACCTGGGCCAGTGACGTTTCCCTGGTTTGTATTTGAAAGGTGCCAAATCCCTGATCTGGTAATGAAACCTCATAAATTGAGATTAATAAAAAGCCCGAATTGTAAATCATCACTTTCATTTCGCAGATCACAAAAACAAATTTCTTCACAATCTAGCAACACTTGTTAGCTCAGACGGTATTACGACAGAAACTTAGGAAAAATTTAGGAAAATTCCCGGTCAGCGTAATTGGGCTAAAGTAGGTTTTATATATATATTAAAAAAAGGCACTCCAAATTACCGAGGTTTTACCGCATTATAACTGGAAGTCCACACGGCGTTACAGCTCAGGAGACCAATAACATTTCCATCAGCTTTCTAGGTTTAATGTCCCACTACGGCTTCTATCCCTCATCAATTTGGGAAGGCCCTCTGCGTTCTCTGAATGAAAAACCAATTTATTATTGCAGTTCAAAGTTTCGGTCAGTGCTCACAAGATGATTCGATATTCAGCTCATCCAAAACAGCTCGCCTACTGTGCAATATTTCCGTGCATACTTTTCCGGGTCGTCTCATCAGCAGCTGTAATTCTAATGTGGCTGACCTTAGGGGTGAGAACAGACGTGTTACTGGTTATTTTTCACGTAGGCCTTTTTTTAACATCTGGTGACATGCCTGTAATAAACGTTTCGGAGGAATCTATCGCTTCTATCTTCAGGGTACCTTCAACCCCGTAGATGAAGGGAATACGTTTCTCCAAACGACGATGACCACCTAAAACACTACAGATGTCTCAAAACATGAGACCACAATTTACAAAAGAAATAATTATTTATTTTCAACACACCGTTGCCTTGTTACACTGTTGCCTTAAGGATGTGTAGTTGGCCCACAGCGACCGGGGGTGTGGACTGCATCTAGGCGCACTGACAAGACTCAATTGATGGATGCTTGAGGATTACTACTTCGGTGAAGAGGGAAGGGGGAATTAGTGGAGATTATCTGCGTTTGTGTACACAGCACAAGCAGCTTGATGTCGGCACTTACACCATCACGTCCGGCTTCACCCAAGTGCGAAAATGTTAGCCTATGCAAAAGAAAAAGCTTTTCATTCGCTCTCTCTTCATAATGGAAAAAAAAAAAAAAAAGCTTTTCATTCGCTCTCTCTTCGAAGTGAAGTTCATAATCGTTGCTACCGTTTACAGGAGCTTCAGCGTTTATGTGTGCTTTAATATCGAGTAATTTATATAAAATTACTGGATATATAAAATGTGAAGAATAAAGAGACAAGTGACAGATACAACAACAAAGTGAAATCGCAGGGGGTGATTATGGTTTCAAGTACCTGCCTCATACGCTTTTTTGGAAACTGTCATCGTCATCATCATCATCATGTAGCTTTCATGGAGTTAGGCCATTTGTTGGCCTGTTCCGGCTTCACTTTTCCAAAAGCCTCTTATGAAGGCAAATGTCAGAATCATGTGACTATCCATGCGACACCGTCGGACGAAGATGAGTGATTTCGACAGACAAAACAGCCCACAGAATCCCACAAAGCGAAGTCCAATGGCTCACACGTCACAGACGCCAGAAATAACTAAATGTGCACAAAGACACGATATCGCACGACGACCACCAAATTGTCTGCATGGAAAATGCATTTTCGAAGAACTTCACCACACGAACTTCCAGGACCACGCCTTCAGAGGCGCCGACTTAGGCTGAACTTCTTCACGAAGCGTGAAGTGCCTGCGCGCAATTCTGCCAAAGGAACGAAAACGAGGTACGGCCGACGGATGGAACGGACGGACCGCAACTTCTGGCCGGCGACGGGCAACTTCATCGGCCGGTGCAGAGCGGCGAAGCGCTGTCGCACTCAACAAATCAAACACCGGTCGTCGGAGGCGTCTTGCAGAAAGGAAAGGCCAACTGATACGGATTTCTTACGAAAGGGAGCCAATTGATACGAGATTCGTCAGCTGCTTGCCCCCTGCACGAGACACTACTCAGTGTAAGAGAAAACAAATCTGTGTGTCGAGAAAATTATATTAAAGAAAATATGAGTCAATTGAATAAAGAAAATATGGTAAAGTTTCAAATTCTTAACTTATGTCAAGTTGCGCTAAGACAACCCTTTAGTACTCGGGCTTTAAAATACGATTTCGAGACAGAGGAAAAAATTAAGGACAAACGAATCGACTAACAAACAAAGTAATAAAAGGGTTCAACGCTGCTAACACCAAAGTCCGCCTCTGGGTATTATCTTCAGTTGCCAGTGTCATTCATCTCCTATTAACAAAACTATTTCCGTAGGATGCGTTTCAAAAACAAAGTTGTGTATCTTAAAAACACAAGCCTCGGTACAAAAATGTCAGCACGAAATAGGCTCTAGTTGCAATTCTATTTATAAACTAATAAGAACGCGCAAAATGCACGTCAGAACTAAGCAATTCTTACGTTACTACTTGCTTAGTTATCGTGGATTTTTAAGGTGAGATAACACGAAACGCTGAATTTATTCAACTGTTCCTGGAGGATGTTTCATGAGAAAAAAATGCAAGATTTTTTTTATATATTTCCTTTTCTTTTAGCGATGGTTAGTTGTAATGGCATTATAAGGAAACAGTATCACTATATCGCAATTAAAAATTTATCGGAGAAACAAAAATGGGCTCGTAAAGTTGCGTACTTGCTTTTAGATTCTTAGTATAACGCAGGCCCGCGGACAGAACACTAGACACAAAAGCATGAGGTGCTGAAATACAGCAAAAATTCTGATAATCCGTGTGAGAACGGCGCTGTAATTTAATGTTTCAGAGACCGTCTCTGCCTTCGTCATCACGGTTGATGAGATGAGTTACGGTCGACAGCCCGACAAGATTTATTTCCAATGATTTTCTGTAAAAGCTTCAAATCTGATATACGCACACAAAAACGGCAGTTTCTTAGATTTATAAACTTTAACTAAACATTACACTTAAAAACCTAAAAACCGCTCCTGTTCGAATGTATGGCATTTTACTTGAAGCGTAGTCGGTCAATTTTATAGACGCAGTCCAACGCAATTTTCGAAAGTAATGAGTGTGAACACTGAAACTACTATAATATTAGGTCCAAAGAAAAAATATACACAGCATTTTGTATTTACGACATATCACACACAAACCTTCGGTAGGAACATTCAACATGCTTCTGTAACGCGATTGTTAAAATTTGCTTTTTTATATATTTAAATTAAGAACTTCCAAATCAATCGAGTAGCCTAAAATCTACGTTCCCCACTGTCCATCCATTAGTGTACTCCTGAGAAATACAATTCCTAATAAAGTCTCGAAGAAGAATTTGTAATACTTATTTACATATCCCAGTAATTAATTTTTAACAATGGTCTCTATTCGGTACGCGAAGGTTCTCAAAAGAAGTTCCCACGCACAGAGTTCTACCTGATTCATCTTATTGTACCCTAATGGGAAGGCTGAAATATTCTGTTCACGAATAACCTCTGCACACGCTCTAATGCTCAATTAGTGGTTTATAGCTCAGCGATGCGTTCAGTCATTATCAGCGGCTGCTTACAGAAAGTTCGGCAAAGAACTGCTTACAACAGCGGTGTAATTACAGCGAGGCTCTTCAAGAAATGTGCAAATAACCCGTTCTAACTCTCACTTAAGCAACGCTGATTGTTTCTACAAAATAACTTAACACTGCAGATATCTACGCCAGTCTGCGAATTTAAACATCAAAAGTGCGCAACACATTTAAATTAAATTTTGTAATTAGATAATCTTAATAGGGTTCATCAAACTTGATTACAACCACAACTGCGTTAATATGAATAACCCCATCTTTTACATAAAACTCAAAATGAAGTCCATCACTTCAAAAAGGCTCTTCGAATACACGATTGGAATATTATAATACAGGCCTTTATAAATACCATTGACATCTACAACACTTATCTGCATAATTTTCAACACGATTAGTAGTAAACGAAATATAATGAAACCAGTTCATATATATATTCAATTCATCTGTACCTTTGTAACTGTATTAATTAAATACACTTTAGGCCTAATACTGAAGAGATGGGCTTAACCTATATAAAACTGCTAATAATAATATAACGTCATCTTCGGTGCCTGATTAAGTACCATACCATACAGACGTATGAGGCAGTGGGCATATTGCTCCAATCATTTTTAACCATGGTATATATTAAGGTTAGTTGCTAGCTTCACGGCTGGCCGCTTTATCCCAAGTAAAAATTCCTGGTACTTTCCCATTGATGGGTGGGCCTCAGAGCCGGTGTGGATGCTGTGGCGAAGAGGATAATCCTGCCCTGCTGGGAACAGAACCTCAGTCGCTCAGCGAAGCTGTCACTATACTGACTGGAGCGAACGGAAAAAAGTAAGCCATGTACTCCAATTTGGAGTACAAAGTTAGCAAATGCGTTCTATCTAATTCTGTACCCAGCACTGCAGTCAATATTTGCACTCTTGATACCTGAGTACCCTGTGACGTCAGTCAATAAAACATCATCCTCTGTCTGCCCACAGGTCTCCATACTTGGGTCATATCGAAACGAAGTGTACTCCAAATGATCACAACAGCGACAAAAAAAAAACTATAATTACGCCCACTCACAGAACCAAGTACTTTAATTGGCTGTAATAACAGCATATAAAGATACGGTTGCCCGGTCCTCAATAGAATTACATCCGATACGTACCAATTACCTTGTCACATTAAGAATAGTCTATCCCGTCTCCTTGTGATTCGTACAAAGATAAAAGGGCTGAACCACCAAATTGATAACCTCACTACAAACTACGCCACTCAAGATCAATGTTATGGGTTGGATAAGCATTTCTATTTATTCCAATGGCTTCAACTGAAAACATAACAACAGAACACAACTCCTTCAACTTCCGACCGACTGTTTCTTTAGTTACATAAATTAGGCGCATGGAACGAAGAGCAATGTTCAAGAATCATCGGTAGAAAAGGCTGTAAAAGGAAGTGGTCGGGGCCTACGTGAAAGTGTTGATCCAATATTCGCCCTGAAATATTAAGAAACATCCCGACAATTTGTAATCAAAACCGTCAGTTTCGGGCCAAGATTCGAAGCGAGTACATAAAAACGGAAGCCAGACAAGTTACCGCTGAATTAAGATAGCATGCCTAATGGAATCAGGCCTACTCCCTCATCTCCATTGTGTTTATTTACTTTCATCTTATCGTCTTCTAACTTTTATCATCCTCTTATCCAGTGTCTTTTTCTCGAATTCATCGTTTCATTGATTCAGCCCTTCGAAGCACAAAGTTAATTTAAATATTAATTAATAACAAATTAGTTCCTTGGATACTATCCATCATCTAGTAAATATTTTATTCAACTGACTCATCACCATCATCAAGAACTTTTAGATTTGAAATTAGTTCCTACTGCTAAGGAAATATAACGCGTACATCTATCAATTACAAAGCTGAAATGTTGTTAAAGGTAATAATGAGATACGCAGTCTGAGAATCAAACAAAACCCTTAAGTTCAGTATGTTAGAAAAACGCAGTCTCTAAACAAAGCAAACGATGCACTCTACACATTTCTGCTTACGACGAAATTTGTGTTTCCAGAATACTGTGAACGGTAGCGAGTTGGACCAGCTACTGGTTTTGTTTGAGAAGTTCAAAATCGTGACAAGGATAAAAGCGTATTGAAAACGACTCGGGGGGGACATTTAAGGGGCCTAATGAGGGTGAAGGCGCACATCAAAAGCAGCACCGACCGGAGAAAGAAACCAGAGGTCTGGAGATGTGCCTGGAGTCTGTAGAATCTTCCCCGGGCACTCAAGTACTTACTTAATGTTATCGGCTTCTCAAAAGTGTTTCGCAAGTGCGTAAGAAGAACATCCACTTCTAGCGGCACCTGAGACACGATGAAGACCTACACTCGTTCAACACAAACCACTCCCCCACTCGCTGTTCCCGCTGTATGAAGATAACTCGTATGCCATCACCCGGACCTCAGAATCACTCTCCCTACTTTAACCCCAGATGCTATGACTGAGATCTGTAAACTGTGGTCCGTAAAGCTACTCCAGGAACCGTGGCAATCACTGGAAGGCGAATATTGTCATTACGGTCAGAATACGCAATTGGACTTTAAATCTTTAAATCCCGAAGCTAAGCCGGCCAATATTTAAAAATTCAAATGGTTAACGCAGTTTAAGGAAGTATTATGGGTTTTGTATTATTTTGAAAATATTTTTAGATATATTCTCAAAATATTAAAAAACCCATAAATACACTTTGTGGGAAAAAATACGTAATTATGGAATGTTAAAGTAGGCTGTAATATAATTACCACCCGGCTTGAAAGGTTTAGCATAAATGACTCTGGCAACACGACGTTTCGGGAATTGGCTGTAGTGGTCAGCGTAAAAGCCTATTATTAAAAATATCAGAAGTTCGATCCCAACCGTCGCTAGTAATCTTAACTAAAATAATAAAAAATAAAATATGCCTGTACAATGACGAACTATCCTACCTGACCACGGGTGTACAGTCAACTCTCGAAACATCGTAGGCATATATACTATCAAATATACTATAGACCAGTGGTATTCAACATTTTTTGTTCGCGTACCCCCCAGATATAATTTCTCTTCAACTTTGTACCCCCACAGTTGTTGGTGTATAATTCAAGTTATATGTAGTATATAATCTACATCTAAAATAAATTAAATAAATTACATTACTGATTATTCATTGTTTATCATAAAATAATATATATTTTTTTAAATTTCACATACCCCCTAAGATGTCTTCGCGTACCCCAGGTTGAATACCACTGCTATAGACAACGGGTAATTTACAATGTACAAATTAATTCTAATTTAATGTCGTTCATTCATGATCCATTCTTCGGAGTCGTAAGTCATAACAGCCCTGTTCTCCAATGTTCTTTTTTAAACTGCGCAGACCTCGTCTCAGAAGTCCAAACACTGAACTCGCAACTATCTTGAAGCAGTGTAGCCGAATTGCTGCCACAGCTAACGGCGCTCATAAAACTGGGGGTGTTTTACGACGACGTAAGAAACGTACGAAAATGACTACCTCGGATAATGACCAAGTTAAGAAAAGGATACGGAGACCGGAGGGAGGCTCCCGTGGGCTCAGTATACGGAGCCCCAACGTCCGTCAGCACTTCAGCGCTCTGCCAACGGACAGCCACCGAAACTCCAATAAGATCAGCGCATCCTTTCCATCCAGACTCAGGTCTAAATGATTCATAACACATTATTTATCCTGTGAGTGATGAGGCACTTCATCACGTACATTTCACGTTTTCAAATCAGTTCCCTACATTTTTGCTCTCGTTAATTACACTCTCCGATCAGAATCGGTCTGGGCGCGAACGTTGCCTCAAACACTTCAAAGCCAAACTTGTATTGCAGAACAAAGGAACGAGGTTACGTACGTTCGGAGCTCAACCCCACTGACCGCGGAGTTTAAAACGCGTACTGCCTCATGCCGAGGTACGCAGAGCTGGTTGAAATCCAGCCCACAGTACAGATGTTTGTACCAACCATTCACACAGATCAGTTACGAATCAAATATCTGGAAAAGTGGCAAGAAATTAAACTCATTCGGAGACGGAAGCCGTCCATGACAGGTAATCGAGTCCCCTAAGTTCTCACTAACTGGATAACCTGCCGGCACAGCAGTGAGTATGAATTCATCGCCCTAATGACGGAGGCAGTATGACCTCTGAAACGTTGGTAAACATCGACCAGACTACACAGCGCAACAACCCAGAAGGCAGAAATCTTCATACTCATCGCCCTGATGACGGAGGCAGTATGACCTCTGAAACGTTGGTAAACATCGACCAGACTACACAGCGCAACAACCCAGAAGACAGAAATCTTCATACTCATCGCCCTGATGACGGAGGCAGTATGACCTCTGAAACGTTGGTTAACATCGACCAGACTACACAGCGCAACAACCCAGAATACAGAAATCTTCAAAGATGACGATGATAATAATAATAGAATATCTACAGTTTCACAGAAATATATTAATTCAGTTACTGAAGTCAGCCATAACAGACACAAATGCAGTATCCGTAGATTTTTAATGATTCATAACTGTAATATAGAAGTACAACTTGCTTGATCCAGGTCTGCTAGTTATAGGCAATGTAATTTCCAGTATAAAGCTGAGAAAAATAAATAAACAACAACAAAAACAACAAAGCAATCTCATACAAACAAAAGACAAGGCTAATGCCATCTAGTGTCATCTAGAATCAAAATCTTCCCAGCATCCATCCGTTAAATGTCAAGGAACAAAAACAACAGACAGTCAATTGACGGTTTGATAAATGTCTATACACATGCCCCATTACATTTTTATGCTCCACGAATTTTTTTTTTCTCTCTCTCTCAGAGGGGCCCAAGGATGACATCTCATCCTAATTTATTTTGTCTAGCGGAAAGTATGGCGTTCTAATGTACAGCGTAAATCAAATGATAACAAACGATTCTTTCAAGAAATGAAGTTCAGTAAATTCGAAATTAATCAGTAAATTGATGGATGAAAAAAATGAGCTTGAAGTAATTTATCTATTCCCTGTCCTTTGGGACATCTAGTAAGGCACATTAATATTGTTGTTTTGCTGTTAACTGTCACGTTTTCGCTGCTAAATCTTGCTCGAAAAATCCTAAGCATGAGCGGTAAATCATTCCTGGTAACTTCCTTGGGTCTTACGAGAAGATGGAGACAGAGCCAGTATCCGAAACGCAGTGAATTTTAGAATTTTAACGAAAAGTAAAGCAGTTCCGCTACACGCCAAATAGGTCGCTTGGGGGGGAGCTTCTGGTTTAAGCTATTTAGCCTAAAACAGAGCAACAATAGTTAGCATTCACGAACTGAAAACTTGGAGGCAATAACAGAGCGAATTCGCCTGAATTGCAACTTCAAACGCACATTTACTAACTAAACTTGCTTAGTTACTACCTGGGAATATGAAAGTGTTTACGTAAGCTACTTATGATAGCCCATAATTCTTCTGTCGGAAAGGTTTCAAATTTATCTCTCTCTACAGAGTCGAAGTCTTCGTCATCCAATTTTAGTAAGCACTTCATATAAGTTAAAGATTTTACTGCAAACTTTCTGCCATTAAGGCGTTCCACGTCTTCGCCTGTTCCACGTCACACCAATTTACACATACGCAAACGCTCTCATCTCCAGACGACAGTCAACGACCAGAGTCATCACGCAAGTTAATATCTCAATAAAGTGGATTTTTTTAGAATATCGTATGAGCACAAGTCTCTGAATTAAGCTTTTATCAGATCTAACACCAATCAGTACATTCAGTTTCCCTTCCAATGGGTTTCTTCCTCGGGAAACTCGCCTCAATCTAATATCGAGGACGAGAATATGTCTGCAAGGCTTCGTACTTGGTTAAGCACTACGAACTTTAACTTACCACTCAGTTTTTCGGAGACCTTCCCATGCCAGTGTGTTCACCAAAGCAACTGGCGGTTATTAACACTTAATTATCAAATTTTATAAAAATCCGTAGAGGGCGGGCATTCTCAAGTTCTTATATGGAACAGACAGACAGACAAACACAGACACAGGGATAGACTGACTGAGTGATATTAATAGGGCAGCCGAGGGCTTGCGGACGTGCCTAAAATTAAAAACAAAAGAGTGTACGTCCAATGCGGGAATAAAACACGTGATCCCGCGGGCGGAACTTCAAATGTAGCGGCTACTGCTCTCGAAATCGGGCATTCACTAACCTTAAATAAATCACAGGACGTCATATATAAATGAGACGCACATCGGATGTTTGATTCATTCAATTTTTCATTCTTGGCTTTCTGTGATTAATGTTATATTAAGACAAAGAAAAGACTTCGCATATTCGGCAAGCACAAACACCAACTGTCGACCCTGTGTGTGACCTTTTGTATGCCCATCCAGACTACTAATACTCTACAGGAACAACACAGCTTAAAGCATTTCAATTAAGAACGAACTGCAGATGGAGAAAGGTGGAAAGATCAATGCCGCAGAGAGCCTTATACTCTGAGTACGGTAGCAACTGTATTTACATTGTCCCAATCTCATTCAAGTACGAAGAAATTAATTCGTTTAAGTTGGCCTACCACCCGGCATTGGCCTGTAATATACAACACACAGGCCTAATGACATGTATTAGTCCAGCCTTTCCCTCAAAGGGGTTGTGTTCTGTAATCTATTAAAATAATGATACTGAAACTATCAATTTGGCTTCAATTTAAATTACGACCCTAACTCTTAACCCTCGTCCATTAGTAGAAATTACTTTGGACTGAACCAGAGCAGCACTTAAGAACAAAGGTAATGTCCCTATGACACATACTACTTCGTGAAGGCGCTGAGGAGGAGAGCAGATCAAAATCCACATGTTGATCTCAGGGCTAGCTGGAGGTAAGACGTCAGCTTCACTCTTCTGCAACTTTTCACATGGAAAAGAAGACCTCTTTTACTCACTGGATAGAGGTTAAATTTTGCCATTACA
>NW_019059720.1:1284794-1352048 GCF_000696155.1 Zootermopsis nevadensis | reverse complement strand
GCCCCCCCCCCCCCCCGCAAGAAATCATGTCTTAAGCGGTAATCTAACCCCACTGATCTCAGCATTTTAGACGGTCTAAGACTTAAGGTCGTAGGCGCCACTTTTTTCTGCTGTACTTTAGTTATGGGCAATGGATCCTTTTAGGCACGCGGTGGGCCTCTGTTCAGCCCGCTGAAAGTCAAGACAATACAGAACAACTTAAGAAATGTTCCCATAGCGTAAGTTTCTGCGTTCCCCAGACTGTGACCTCTGATCTCTAAGAATGGCGCCAGAGGTGTCTACGTTGTCCGGGGCACATTATCTTTGATCCTCAGCTAACTCACACAGGCCAACGCCCATGCCAATAGCTCCCAAAAATTTATTCTTTCCCCCATAAAAAATAGTGAAATGGGTTTTCTTTGCGGATATAACAGTGACACTTCAGTCACCGGGTGAAAAGGACAGCGAATGTAGGAGGCCTACTTTTAGTCAGCCTACTACATCGTAAGCCGAACGACTCGTCCATTAATTGACATAAAAGCCAGAGAATTCGTAGAGCATCGATGACAAAATTACATGCTGTATTACCGACGAATAGACTCTACATAGAACGAAAACAATTTAAAAATAAGTTGATCTATTCACACTCTTGCGAAAATATCCTGACAATTTGTTTCTAATTCTCCGATATAAAACGTAATCAGAATCGGTTTCTCACCCCTCGGGATGTTTCATGCGTAAGTACAGACAGACGGAGCCACTGTAATAGGTGCTCGGCGGGGGTAGCAAACGCCACTGATCCATGCCTCAAACGGGATCCGAATTTGGGACCGCGACGTGCAGGCGGCTGAGACCGCTTTCTTGCTCTTAGAAGACTTTTTCTTCTGCTAATCCACTCACGAGCTCGCGGGGGTGGGGAGGGGAGGGGGGTATTGCAAGACTAATCACATCACTATAGCTGTGTATATCGGGAAGCAGCCGCTTCTGAACGACTCCCTGAGGAAATACAAGCGAAGTGCTGGGCTGAGACTCCCTCCCTGCGTAATATGCAGGCCACTTAGCACTGGCATTTCAAAAGTATTTCCTTTATTCGCCTTAAAAGCATACCGCAATGCTCACAAGGTTACATTATAAATAGACCTGATGTATTTCTGGGCCTTGACATTATAACTGGACGGGTTCCGTTTTATGATTTACCGTCTGCTCAAATGAGTTTCCCAGTCAATCCTGTAAGCCCCTTCAAGCGCAGTGGTAACTACGTGTACCCCGGGTTCTAACATTCAGTGACTGAGTTTGCCCCACGCACTGTATTTATGGGTTTCATATGATTCTCAGAATATACAGGGATTACTTCACTAAACATCAAAAACCAATCGTTGATTGTAACGGAGATGCGCTGTGTTTCCTTGATAAAAAAAACTGAATTATTTAGATGAAATGCTGTATACAACTTGTATTCGCGAAAAGCTAATAGAACCCCCTTCAAAAGTTAATCAAGTCAACAAAATTCCTATCTGTACGGAGCCGGGAGAAACATTACCATATCCAAATAATCCCACTACTGGAACTTACGATAAATGAGTTAAATTTAGTCCACTATGATCCATTTCTATAGCATCTTCCTTCCTACGGCCGTGTCTACTATGTGGTCCCTTCTAGTCACGTATTTAAACCAATATTTTGTAAGTATTTTTCACTTCCCCGTACGTGCTACAAATCCGGTCCAATTCACCCTCCCTAATTTAATCACTCCGATAACATTAGACAAGGATAAGAGTTACGAATTACAAAATTTTACATTTACGGATGAAAGCTCGACACTAGTATTGTGGAAGAGAGAAAAACCGACGACGTATGTGTCCCATTTTGGTCTAACCGAAAGTCTTTCACGCAACACCGATTTTGGATCTCAAGTCTGGGATGGCCGTTTGCTACCGTTTCACAGAAAACACTTCAGGAAAGTAAGTCTTTCTGGTTTTAATGACAGTGCCAAACAATAACCGAGCATTCCTCCACGGAAAAACCACCACCACCAAGAGCAACCCTATCGCTAAGGCACATATGAGAAAATGAATCATACATCAGACGAGAAAACAGAGGACCAACTCCCTCCGTCATGTTTCAATGACCCTTCTGCATTTCCCTTCCCTAAACAGTCCCCCCCTCACTATGCGAGATTACTTCAAATCCAAATTTGATTACCACTGGGACACGAGTGGGGGCTGGAGATTTATTGCTACTCCTAGAAACATCTCCTTCTTCCAGCAGAAGTTAATCCCGAGGGAGCAAACACCAAAACAACTTTCCCGAAACCCTCGACGCATGGTGACACTTGCACATAAAATTTATAAAACTGTTTTCCGCCTAATGGACACGAGGAGAGTCGCTGGTTCGTGTCACGGGCCACATCAGCAGTCGAGTCCGCTGGTCTGCGTGTTGAATCGGTGATTACACGCCTCTCCTTCGAATTATCCGATCAAACAAACGTCTCTCTCTGCTCGTTGGCCAAGTAAGGTGCACTGACGGACTGAGGACCACCGCGCTACAATTTTTTATATTTAGCCTAATCTTTTATGGCTTATTTAACGACGCTGTCAAGACCCCAGATCATATTAGCATGGAAAGATAGAACGATCAATGCATAATGAATTGGAAAGGATATGGAAGGAAGCAGCCTAATATACGGCATTATAACGGCATTTCCCTGCAAAACACTTGGGTCAGGATATCCGGTTTCCGTGCCGAGATTTGAAGCCGGGGCCATTCGAATCACGAGTTCTAACAACTCGGATGCGGGGTTCAGTACCTGTTATAACGTACGTCATTCAAAAACGCCGTTACAGCTAATGGATTTGGTATCCCTAAATCGGCCTATGTCAAATTTGACGAAATGGTGGACTTATCTGTTGCTACACAAACGTATGAAAATAAATTCCGCAATACACTATTTATTATTTCTAGTTATTTAAATACTATTTTCCAGCTAGGCCTACACACACTATAGCCTAAAGCTAACGTCAAGTTGGGAAAATGATGACGAATTTTGAATAGGTACACGGACTAGGCAGCTGATGACTGTGGTCTATTTGAAGGCACTAACCCAAAATGTGACTGGTAAGATACAAATATCTCATTGAAGGCAGACAACCTGACAGGGTTTGAACCGTGTACCTCCAGAACATAAGTACACAGCATCATCGCCGCACCAAAATTCTCGCTTTGGCGTTGCTGATGGATGCAATGGGCCTTCATTATGCACAAGACCGATTCAATGAACTGTGAAGGGGGGGGGGGGGGGGTCAAGTGGAAACAATCACTCAAGAAGCCCTCTGAACTCCAGAAGCTGTAACGAGCCTGCCCCCTCCCACCCTGTTCCTCACACTGCCATGTTTTAAGACTTAATTCAATGACGATGAATCAGAAACCGGGCTCACTTCAAAGGCTAACATCAGACAGACAACTGCCTATATTTAATTATCGTTAATCCTAACTGAGTTTTTGAGTATCACATCCTAACATAAATATACAGTGAGCTCAGGCGAAAACGGCAGTGGATCTTTGGGTTCCACAAAGTTAGGCAAATCTCTTGTTAGCCGAGAAACAATCATTCACAAACTGTCAAATTACCTGTTACCGGACATCAAACAAAGACTCGCTCCTACCTCTCAGTTCGCGCGTCGGCCATAATGTTATTACCAATCGTAGGAAATTAAAATGAAGGAGGGTTGGCCCCCATATTCCAACGAAATCTTTGAGAACAGACAGACAGACAGACAGATCAGCCCTACGTGTGCTCATTTCACGAGGGTCGCGCAGAGAACAAAGGAGACCACGCAGAGTTCAAAATATAACTCACCGTCCCGTCCTACAGATGTCCGCGTTCTTACTCGATAACTCTGTTTGTAACACCAGTACTTCACACACATGCGTGACGCAACAAAGTCTTCTCTTTACTGGTTACCAGAACGACTCATAATGAACTGCGCGCCCGGCTGTACGAACCTCACTCAGCCCTGTAACTCCCTGTCGACAACCAGAGTCACATGTCGCTGTGAATGCGCGCTAGCGAAAATGTCCGAGCTGTTTCCATTACCAACCGCAGGGAAGTGGTTCCTGGTGCTTCATCGGCCAAACAAGAAACAAGAAACGTCTTACCTTTTCTCCGTTCACTGGCGGTCACTTATTAACGGCAAAAATGATGGCGAACTTACCTGGAAAGAGAAAATAAGAAAATTTTAATTTTACACATTCATGATCTCTACTGCAAGCAATGGATCTATCTACATCGGACGAAACTGTATTCAGACTCCCAGAATCTAAAAGAACAATAACATTTATAATTTTAAAGGAGGCAGGAACCGAAATCCATGGCATACGCATAATTCTGACAATCGAGAATTAGCAATATGCAGTTGGATGAATGCTTTAGATATTACGATGGTTTGAAAAGAGTTCGGTTATAGAAGGCCTGACTCACTTTTGTAACTGCACCCAGAACCGTAAGTCTAATTACAGGTAACATGAGAGCCTGTTCTTTCGCTGACAGGCGGGCCTACGAAGCCTGCCTCGCAGATGGCAGTTGCTCTGTTCAGCAATGCATCATGCAAAACCGATATAATCTCGACAGCTGAGAAACCCGGAAAGATAGACATCAAGAAGCCCACGTCACGTCAAAAGGAGCAAGATCTGGCATACGTCGGAGATTTCTCTTCACACAACAGATTATACCTGGGGAAAATAGACACACACCCACCTACGTACTTTTCATTGCAATCGTCCAATTGGAAGGAAGAAACAATGCCGAATTTTGGTAGTGCAAGATACAAGGATTTCTCGTCGAGTTTAATAAACAATACCACAATCTGGAAGACGAAATATTTAAACACGACGCGTAACAGGTCAATAACTTAAGTCACTGGCTATGAGCTGAACGGCCGGAGTTCGAATTCCTGCAGAGGCAGAAATCATTTGTATCGAGACAGCTCCTGGGGGCCCGCCCACCCTCAGCCCCCAGCGCGTACCAGAGGTTCTCTCACCGGGGGTAAGGCGACAGTACCGCAAAGCTAGCCAATTTCATCTAACTTCGTGCCGAGTTTAACTTGTTAAACTCACAACATTTTGCCACTGGCTCTCACCCACATCAAAATGAATCCAGTCCAGACCCTCTCACTCTACGTAAGCCAATTAACATACATTTTAATATTATCTTCCAATCTACACCCATATCTCCCGTCTAGTATTTTCCCTGAAAGGTGTTTCGGTGAAGTTTTCTGTGCATTTCTCCCTCACAGCGCCCCTAACGGACCCACTTAACAAGAATATTCGTTAGTTTATTTAAAGACCATTTCTGAACTGAAAGGATTATACGATATTTCAGTCAGGATAACCGACCTCAGGCGGAGAATCGAACCTGGGCCTTCTTGAAAACGAAGCAGAATTCCTAACCAGTACACATCGACGTTCGGCCACAAATTAACGAATAACCACTGCATCAGCCATCATACACCAACAACGCTAACACAGATAGCTGAAAACAGTACTCAAAAAACTATCCAAGCACAGCAATACGGAATGTCGCAAGCCTATCTGACACTTGACAAGGAAAAGTACAACATTAATCTGGTTCGTTAATAATTGAACGCTTTGAAGCAAGAAAGGAGGCAACTCTGTTCCAAAAACCTGTAAAAACAAGTAGGAGCTCAAAAACTTATGCAAACTTTGTTACAGATTCTACATATGCTACAAACATCAGAATTGTACCGATAAGTCCGGCAAAGTTCAGTAAATCAAACAGCGTCAATATATATTAAACATCCATTTTGAAGCTACAGCCACAATTTAAGTTCAGCATTCATCACATTTTCATATCACTGGTGCAATCAATGAAACTGCTTTCACAACGTCGTTATCGAATTACACTGTGAACGAACAAGATTAAGCTAGAAGCCGAGTCACACAAAACCTTTGTATTTATATTCTTTGGTCCGTTCTACAGACAGCTAAAAATATCCAACATGCCATCTAAATATTTTATGTCCCACAGCAATGTCTCTGTCCTGCGTCCATGCGACAACAGACCTCGTCTATTATGTGATAAGATCAGACGCCTCCACAGCCGAACGGGTTTCTTCATGTCATCTCAAGGGGCTGCAAAGGTAACTCTAGGCGGCTAACCAACGAACCATCATCCGCTGCTGGGATGAAGAGGGCGGCCAAAACAATCCAAGCAGATGAAAGACCCGAACAAAGCCAGACTATTATAATGAAGGAAGGATGCAGTGAAAGCTTGGAACACGACCTGCCGCTTTTAACAAACTGGATCTCTATGTGAAGAAGTGACTGACATTTCTGGAACTAAACCCACGATCTAAATCCTTGCCATGTCTAGTAGCAGTTAACAAAGAAACCGAAAGGCAATTCAACCCAGAAACAGGAGCCAGAACAACTAATAAGAATGCAGAGATAGGCCTACAATCTTCTAATGCCTCTACAAAAGATCTCTGTCGCAGATCAAGGATTTCATTCTCGAGGATGGAGGAGATGTCTAGAAAAAACATTACAAAAATATTCACAGTATGCAACTTCTCTTCATCGGGAAACAAACTCATTTTTTAAATGTTTCTCCGGACACTTCGCGGATCGTGTAGCATTTTGGCGCACGGCCCTGCACTTAATTAACATTACATCAAATTAGGAGTCATGCCAGTTGTGGCTCTATGCATTATTAGAATTAATCTCGATACTGGATGGCAGGGATCAGCCCAGGCCACATTACTTTCGGAATAATAAACCTCAGTAAACCCAACCGCTGGAAAGGCCCCAAATCCAGTCCTGAGGTCGTGATAAAAAAACAGGCTTACATCTGCCTCTTCCGGGAATCGAATCCCGGTCGCCGAACACCTAGCCTAGTCACTACACTGACTGAGCCGCCCATCACCTTTAACCTCGTCAGTCACCTTGGCTCTCAGGGCGGTGAGGATGTTCGGAAGACCCTGAAGAATTATTTTGTAATGCTCATGAAGACAACTGAAACCGCATTTTATAATCGCTCATTTAGTGGAAGAAACAAAATAAGATCAAGCTAAACACCTGTAGTTTATTAATCTCATTTCACATTTCTGCCAAACGCCACTGACTCAAAAGAGATCTCACGCGTCTGGGAATGAGAGTCCCATCATCTGTGAGCCCTGCGGAGCAGGTGCACGTCGGTCTGCTGGTTATTTTCCGCATCGTCACACTGGCACATCACTTCATCCAAGTGACGTCTCATACGACACAGAGAACTGCACCCACCGACGGCCCTTGCCACCCCAGGTCACACAGGGGTGCACAGATACCTATGCTCTGACAACGGCCAGTGTCCATGGCAACGAATACCGGGAAGAGACAAAATCAGTCGTTATGTAGCAATATTAGAGAGATTCAATTAATGTAGACCAGGGGTATTCAACCTTTTTTGTTCGCGTACCCCCAGATATAATTTCTCTTCAACTTTGTGCCCCCAAAGTTGTTGGTGTATAATTCAAGTTATACATAGTATATAATCTACATCCAAAATAATGTATTGAATAATAAGTTTTAAATGAGAAAAAGGAAAATCAAGCTATTAAACAACAAATCATTATTGTCCATCATGCAAAAATTAATAAATGAACAAAGGTATTTTAGCAAAGCAAAATAATATGTTTAAATATTTTATAAATTATTAATTACTGTGGTTCAAACCTGTTAATGAGATGATTGAGCTTGTTTCTGCCGCCCAGATAAGAATTACATTAAGGAGAGAGAGAGAGAGAGAGAGAGAGAGAGAGAGAGAGAGAGAGAGAGAGAGAGAGAGAGAGAGAGAGAGAGAGAGAGAGAGAGAGAGAGAGAGAGAGAGAGAGAGAGAGAGAGAGAGAGAGAGAGAGAGAGAGAGAGAGAGAGAGAGAGAGAGAGAGAGAAATGGCCCTCCCAAATCGAATGTCCTTACGTCCGATTTTCCTGTGGCTAACCCTAAATCTGGCCCTGATTATTCAGTGTTTATCATAAAAAATATATATTTTTTTAAAAAATTTCACGTACCCCTGGTTGAATGCCACTGATGTAGACAATCGTTTATCACAGACCTGGATTGGGAAATACGAAAGGTAAAACAGAATTTAAGTTGTTAATCCCCGTGAGAAAAGGCTACTTAACAGTTATAGGCCAAGGTACAGATAGGAAAACAATATTAAAGAGAGAGAAATACGGTGCTAAGACATTAACTGGATCGATGCGGCTCAGAAAATGAATAAATGACAGCTTCTTGCGATGAATATTCGCGTTTCATGACCGGAACAAATGTCTTGTTGAGGTGCTCAAATATGGTCATATTCTGTACCACAGAATTCGCTAGACTGCCGGACAAGGTGATTCGCCTAGTTGCGAGTCAGCAGCCACGAGGACTCTGCCTAGTCTGTAGGGTCTATAGGCCTTCAGGCCATTACGCCAGTTGAGTCAGGAAATCAGGGGGGCCGAAAATGTCTTTCTGTCATCCGGTCCACTGCTCCATCTCCCCGTGACGGCTATACGCAATGCAAATCTCTGCCGACTGGTAGTGGATGCATTTTACACTTGATAAGTTCTCTCCCCACACAGCATCCCTTTTAAATAACAATGATTATGTTATTCAACAGATCTCAGGGGCATGTAACCACATCATCACGGGACGAAGTGACGTGCACGTGTGCACATTTGCCACTCAGAAGTGACATGATTCATTGTCACAAGGTTCAATCATATTGTACGTAACGACCGTGCTTAATGTTACGGAAACGTATTCCAATATAAGTGCAAAGTAACAAGAAAGACCCACAAAGGCTAAATTATGTGACGTCTGTCTACTGTTAGGTTCCCAACTAGTAGACCAAAGTATTACTCATTAATAAAGATTTATTTCATTTAAAAATGCACATTTCAGTATTAAAAAGTGGGGCACATCCATTTCCCCAAACGCTGCCCATAATATGTAAAGTTTACCGATTCAGAAGTTATTAAAAGCGATTTACAAGCACATACAATACTCGCACCTTTCCTTAGAAGCAAAAATGTCTAGAAATGTCCTTCCAAGTAGCCTCATCTCTTCAGACTTCCAACCCAACATTTTGTACGCATTTCTCGTCTCCCTCATGATCGCTACGTGCCCCGTGGAATGACGATTGGCAGAGGAAATTCAAAGACGTGGTGAGAAGCCAACGCGTAGACTCTCGGGCTACGCTACGGACTTTGATGAAATACAAAAAATAAATATGTAGACTCGCATACATAAATGAAGTCTGAAAGAAAGTAAATACACAGGAACGGCAGAACGAAATATAAATGTTTTTAAAAATACTGCGTCTAGGTGCCATGACATTTACGCCGTGTTCCAAGCAATTCGCCGTATTTTAGTCCAGTGTATGGACCGGAACGGAGTCCAGCGCGAAACATGGCGGCTTGTCAGCGCACTGGAATGGTAGGTAGTATGTCATGTGGCGGCAAAATCTCAAAGGATGAAAACGCCACGCCCGTCACACCAGTTAGCCCCGCCCTTACAGTTAATCACAACCTCATTAGTCATTAGCTATGATAATGGCGAAACGGGTGCCAACCAACCAACACATCTCAAAAGTTGGCAATCCTTCAACATTACAGAGAAATTTCATGATCATAACCTGACCGCTTAATAAAATAATGGCGGATTCACAATCCTCCGAGACGTTCGTAGCCACCAGAAGACAATGGTCACAGCTGCGAGATCACGCAGAAATAATTCTTAATCTTGAAGCCTTAGCCCTGATAAAATCTGAGACAGAATTCTGTGCAATTTTTATATAAAACATTTGTTATAAAACACGAAATTATCGGTGATCATTTTTAAAATGATCAATCTTTACGAACTGCAATGTCGATATTGCAAAAGGAAAATACCATGTCCTACAAACACCGGGTATGTCACTTCACGTGTCCATATCGTCTTCCTTAATTACCGAACAGAGGTTTAAAATATCCCAGGAGCAAACAATGACACATCTTTAAAGTCTCTTAAAGCCACAAAAGAAACGATGGACACACAACATGATTTCTAACACCTGCTGGTTGGTAGAAACGGGATTTTTCCCGCGGATGTTCCAGCCCCAAAGTAAAATAAAAGTAAATAAAACACCCAACAAGATGGCGAGTAAGATCAGACGCCATCGTACCAGTCAGTCTCTTCAGACATTATAAATGAATCACGCATGCTATAGGCTACAACTCGCCACAAAATAACTGGACGAAGCTTCCACTCGAAGGAACAGCAAAGGACACTGACAATACTCGGTGAGGGAGGACGGAAACATTTCCAAATGCAAAAATGAATCAAGTACAACATTCACTTTGCGCGTGTATTTTTTAGAACCACCCTTTAACGACTTCAGCGCGAGTGTCTCTGGGAGGTGGTGCAGTACATCCGGTTTTCGCGGACGGTACTGGCGAAAACCATCCGAGATGAGCCAACAAAATATCTTAACCAATCACTGAAAATGCCGCTCCGACACTCAGAGTTATACCTGTAATGCCTAACTATAAACCTATAATTACGTCAAAATTGGAAGAAATGTCAGTACATAATTTCCAGAACACTGAATCACGGCGGTACAATTATTGGACTAAATTTGGTGTGCAGAAAACGCCACGAACAGGAAGTAACAATATAACTGACTGATTCCATAGAGTAGAAGAGGGTTTCTTTAAAAAAACAAATAGCACGCTCATCTAATTAAGAAATTCGGAACCCTATTCACAGGAGGCCGTCAACGGCCCCTATCCTGAGCCACGTCCCTAAGATTCATTTTAACTTTATCCTTCCATCAACACCTATGTCTTCCGAATGACCTTTTCTCTTTATGATTTTCAACCAAAATCTTGTACTCAACATGAACCATTACGTTCATTTAAAGTGCATGGTAATGGACCTTCAAGTTCTTTAAAAGGCGAGGATTTTTCATATACTAAGCAACAATTAGCTTCTCAAGAAAGCCTCTGCTCCACGGAGTTCGTTTATTTCTTGACAGCCTCAGACAGAAACGAATCAACTTTTTCGAAACAGACTATTTAACTGAAGGCCCAATCACAAATCCTCACACACACGTAACACTTAAATTATACATCTGAAAGTCCCTGGGGACTGACAAATGCAACCCGCAGTTCACAACAACTTTTCGGAGGAGACTTTAAACCGCTTCGTCCTCGATTTATAAGCGAGTGCACAAAAACAATAAATAATAAGGTTTATAACAAGATAAACGCAAATTAAAACCACAAGTTTTACCCTACGACTTTATGGCTTAGGCCGTGCAAATTGTCAGCAGTGGCCCAGGGGCACAGGCGGTCTCTGCTAGTTACAAACTGAGAGCAGGCCGACACTTGTGATGTCTGTAAAGAATGTTGTATATTCGGCAGAAGGCCATGGCTTCACTAATTAACAAGAACATTTGCTCATTATTCGAATTGAAACTAGTCTTTACATTCTGATTACTTGATCTGATACCAGATCAATTTATCACATGCATACATGTAAAGGAAATACTACATCTGAACAAATGCTTTTGAACTACGACAATAATTCCAAATTGTCATATGGCCCGAGTACTTTTAAAACGACTCTTAATCTGGAATGGGTGCGTTATGTATGCAAAGGAGGACATTAGAGGCTTACATAAAGTAGATAACTCACGTAGACGGAGTAAATATTAAAATTGATCTTGAGGAAATAGGTTGGAAGGGTGTGAACAGGATTTATCTAGTTCTGGAGAGGTAACGCTGGGGTAATTAACCCTCGGATTTCATAACCAGCTAAGCGACTATCAACCTCTCAAGAAAGACTCTGCTTCGTAGACTTGGTTTAGTTAGGTAAACCCTATAAAGTGAAGAGTATTATTAAAATGGCTCTTAAAAGAATGTGCTGTGAAAAAACGCAAAGAACTTATAAATAATTAAGGTCAGCAGATACTGTGATGTCTGTCCGTGTCCCACAGGAACAGCAAATTTTACGAATAACTGAGTAACGAAAAAAGCTTGGTAACGAAGAGACCAATATTAATGAATATAACAATCATACAGTATGTGTCTTTGTTCTAAATTTTGTTTAGCGGATTTTAGATGGTATTTTAAACCACATTCTTTGCCTCCGCCACCCCACGACCATGCCTCAGAAACCATTTACCCACACCAACAAGTTTAAGGAATATTTTGTACGTGCAATTTTGAAATAAGTACGACAGAATATGGCTTCACGCATCTCCAAATTATTCCACTTACACGTACAAACGGTAGCTAATCGTTCTTAATTTGACTGTACTACCGCATGCGACAGAATAAACGTAACCTACGTTAAAGGAACTTGAATAATAGGTATTCGATGACCGACTGAGCCCCGTATGTCTTTTTCAGGACATCAGACCGGGTGGCTCTGAACGAACGCTCATCTCAATATGACAGAGTGCTTCCTGAATATACCCTGACAGATATTTATTTCAGGATATAATTTAACACAATGACTTGACACCTATCTCGTCTTTCGGTCTGTTAGTCGGTAGCGGGCCAAGGAGGGGCGAGGC
This sequence comes from Zootermopsis nevadensis, assembly GCF_000696155.1. The sequence continues at coordinate 1,339,473 of NW_019059720.1, read as the reverse complement.
GTGGTTAGGAACCTCCCTCCATCTCAAAGCCAATAGACCTAAATCCACGTTTAATAACAGAGACCTCGCATTTGTCATGCCGCAAAATCCTACCTTTCAAACAAAACAGACTAGAAGTCTCCGCAGGAAAGATGTACGCTAGGCCTAAGGGTAAAGTTGTCGGTCTACCTGAGCATTCTGTATCGAAGGCCAGAGTGGAGACAAGCTCCACGCATTCTTAATATTTGCAGACATGACTGGTTAGCTTCACGCTCTAGCAGTTTTAACCCTTGACAATAAACTGAAGCTGATTGCAATGTGGCATATTCGATTAGGCCTCTGGTTGGTTACTGAATGAGGTTCTCGGTTATTTTACACCGAGGCATCAACTACTGATGTCAGAATACGCATATGACTGCAGTAATGAGGAGTGGACGTAAATGCAGAGAAACTAGACGTTCGGTCCCAGTGAGTCGAGTCATTCAGCGGTGGCGATAAACCAACGACGCTGTTGGCTGGCACTAGGGGCCGATGCAGACCCGGCGCAATCGCACAGAAAGGCGTAGGCCGAAGTTTCTATTTACTGAGGAAACAACCTAACAACTTCGTGACACCGACGTTTTCGTATTTTCCAATACACAAAAGGGAAAGACCCATCTTCTTGGAATATTTAGGGCGTTTCACTCAACTCTATGGATTGTATTACCTCGAATGGTAAGATGAATACGATCAACCGATTTGGAAGAATGTGGCAGGGCCTATTTTAAGTTACCGTCCCAGCATTCACCCTGGAGGGACTGAGTAAAATTACGAGATATCTCAGGCAGAATATCCTGTATGCGAGTCGAGAATCGAAACCAGGATACACTAAATATGTTGTGAAGTTGCCTGTCGCTCAGGAAAGTCAAGAAATTCTCTAGCATTTATGGAACTCGAATGTTCATTACTGTGTTCACAAGAGTTCTAACAACATTTCTTAACATTTTGGTTTCTACGGTAAGCTCTTAGCCCAATCTCAACCCCCAAGCCATCTGTCGCCTTTCCACGGCTGCACATTCTTCTGTTTCCTTTTATATGTCCATACCAACTGATTCGAACTATAAAAAGTCTACAGGAGCAGGAATAACACGCAGCACCAAAGGGGAATTTGAAATTATCGAAGCATACGGTGACGACAAGAAGGCATCAGAGGAACCACGGCGTAAATCAAGGCGCGGCTTTGTTACGTCCACGGTTTGGAGGAGACATCAGATAAAAGCTTGAAGGATGGGTCATTCAGGGATGCACGTCGCGTCTTGTAAACAATACAACAGCCGTTCGACGAGCTCGAGTGCTCAGAAACCCCAGTCAACGCTCGTGTTCAGTAACTCCATGTAGCAGTAGCAGCGCCGCTCTTTAGATTACAGTCGCTCAGCGGGCCAAGAAATCGCCTCACTTCTTAAACCCGAATATGCATTCGCGTATTCGCAAAAGTCCACCACTGGACCACACTTCGAGCCAGATAAATCCAGTCAACGAACTTCCAACAAACAATTTTAAGACCCTTGCCAGTATTTAATATCCCATCTACGTCTTGGTTTCCCAAATGGTTTCTTCCTTTCCGGTACTCAGTATTTGCATGAATTACTAATTTCTCTTACTTACATTCCGGTTTATTGATTGTTGTTGCTGTCGACGTCGACGTCATCATAATCAGGCGTAAGTGTAGCCTATGGATGCATCTATTTCAGAATTAATAATCGCCCGTTGTCAGTAAAAGCCGAAAACCCCTTAACCTGAGGTGAACTGGTTCAGTGACTCGGCACCACGTCCGAGCTGCATCGTAATAAATATTTCGTAAAAATGCTAGCTTATTACGATGAGTTGTTAGTCTCACCATCCAACCACCCCTCATCGGCAGTCCGCATCAGCTCTTTCTCCACATATAAGAAGCTACCCTCCATACCTTTGACACCCTCTACTCAATCCGAAACATTCACACCGAGATTTTTTGTGGGCATGTACGACGAAAAAGGACTCGGACGCTTCTACCGTCGAGTCGTGCCGACACACAACGTACAGGTTCGCTTCACGGCTGCGCTGTCTACAAACCTAAAGACGGAAAGAGAGAACCTCATCCCATACACCTCGAGAGCAACCTGTGCCTTCAAACACCGAGTGGGCTGGACGCAACCAAGGCACAAGTGACGATAAGATCGGTGCTGAAAAGTGACAGGGCAGACAGGAGGCCACCCTTAGCTCCAGCAAAAAAAAACCACCCCTCCTAGTTTTTGTCTCTTTTTATGGCAATAAGTTGATGCTGGGCGACAGATATCACGGGGAGATACGACCAAGGTTCCACTTACCTAGCCAACAGAGTGGAGACTGCAAAGGATACCTTCACGAGACACAGGAATATCTCACAAACGTCTTCCCAGCATTCCTTTACATTCTTTCATGAGGCGAACATAGTTATACGTACCAATTAGAGATCACAAACGAGGCTGGAAAAATTCGTATAAAAAACATAGGCAAGATACATGATGAGGAACTTCATGCCAATATCAGCTTCACGCGGTGTACAGTGTTTTCACAAACGAAGTTTCTCATGGAGTCACGGAGGTAAACAAAATGCCACTACCAAGTTTAGCTTTGGTTAAATTAGTTTTTACACTCGTATAGGTCTTTTATTTCGATTCCATAAGGAGCAGATTGTTGCACACGACAGTCAAGACTCCAAATCATCAAGGATTCAATCAGTAAATGTTGGAAATTCCAGTAGGTGTGTATTTGATTCACGTGACTCAGGATATGGACCAGCGGCGGGCTCTTGTGAGAGCACATTTCCATAAAAATCGAGAAATTTCTTGACTAAGTGAGCGACTACAATCTTCTCAACAAGGACTCGCTGACAACACACCTCTAATAAGTACAGCCAAGATTTAAAATGAGTGCAGTTTTACTTCCAAGTAACTTTTACATGATCCACCGACTGGAAACATTACCGTTTACATTACACAATCTATGAGTTGCGACAAATATACAAGAACAACAAGAAACTGGAAATGTAAATCGCCTGCATTTTCAAGTGTAATATGGAGTTTATAGGGGTATAAACCCCGTTCCATCCAGTCACATTAGCCCATATAGGTTTACATGAAGCAAAGCAGCTCGATATTATAAGCTGCTTAAATTTATTTGTCTGACTGTACATACTTAAGCTATTCTGAATGTTTTCCTTTTTCTTGTCTGCGAGGCTGAAGGTTACGTAGTGCTTCAGAATCCTGATGGAAACTGATGTGAGGCAAAACAGAACGAACAAATGCGTTCAGATCCCATGATGCTGTTACATGTAATTAAATGCGAGAGTTTTGGGGAGGAGATAAGTCCCGACTTCTCAAATAATCAACAACCACTACACTACTAGGTCCTTAGTTGCTACAAAATCTCTCCAACGAAACCTCTAGCGGACTCAATACAAGGTCTCTTCTTCTTTAAGAGTTTGACCCGAGATCATATGAGAATCTTGTTATAACTTAGGCCTTTCGGTCCATCGTATTCTGAATCACTCGATTTTCCTTCTTCAGTGGTGAAATAACCAAAAATCACTTTTGCTAGATTAAAGTCTGTGTAAAATTTTGGTAAAACACGAATTGTAACTCAAAACGGTAATCACTCGATTTTCCTTCTTCAGTGGTAAAATAACCAAAAATCACTTTTGTTAGATTAAATTCTGTGTACAATTTTGGTAAAACATGAATTGTAACTCAGAACGGCGAAATTCATCCGTTTTCAACCAGGGACAGATGGGATTAGTAATAACAAACCAGCCACGTTGGACCTTCGTATTAAAAAAAGTATTTCTTGACTAGCTAATCGAAAATTAGCTTCTCAAGAAGAATTCTGTTTCACGTAATTAGTTAATAACATCGAAGCACGCAATAAAAAATTCAGAAAAGTGAAAAAGAGCCACATGTCGGATCTTGTAGCCTATATATCAGCAGATACAAGAAGACAGCTGTTGTTAAATTTTCTATTGGCAATTTCTTGAAATACTGAACTATAACTCCGAGGAAGCAGACTACTAAACTTCAACTGATACAAACTATAACTCCGAGGAAGCAGACTACTGAACTTGAACTGATACTGAGTCGACCAGCCAAAGTCTTGGTGAAACATCACGACGGATGACCAACTGGCCGACAAGAGTTTTCGCCATGTCGCGTGTCCCTCCTCAAACAACACAACATCGTAATATTTCGTAATTATACTAATTAACATGAAATTAATCTTGAGAACCCGAGCTCCAATTACATTCAATTTCTATTGCCACAAACATCCTGTGATAGCAAAATGGATATATTTAAAGGGCAATGACTAGAAACAAAGTTTTTCTTTCGACAACTTGCAATCTAATGGAGTATTTGTTCTTTCGGAGGGCATTATCTTAATGCAATTCTTGCATTCAACTAAAATATCAACACCGCTCGTATAAAATAATCGAAAGGGCCAGATGTTCGCGGTAAGAACTTTATATATTTCCAACTTTTGATCATATACAAAGTCCTTGGGAAATGAGAATGTTATATAGCTCCGGAAATCAGCATTATCAGTCACGTGTTGACTTGGCTATTTTGCTGCCGTTATCATGTCAATCGCTTAAAATGAGTAACAAAATTATGGGATACCCCTCGATATGTGTAACACATCGGAAGAAATACGCATTTTGGTGCCTCCGTAAATTAACCGCGAGTGGTCAGGAAGGAGGTGGTGGTCGGACAGTCAGGTTTTGAGCATGAGCAATACCACATCAACTGGGAAACGTATCATTAAAAGTTACTAGCTAGCTTGTAGAGTTGATAATTGTTTGAGATGGCTTCGCAAACTAACGAGGGCGGGCTGGGTGTTAAAAAATCCTCTGTAAGATACAAGACTGATCTGACAGCGCTCTGTAGCATCAGCGGTAGACTGACTGCTTGCCCGTCACTCAGATTGCAAACATGCCCCTTCCTTTCTTATTGCCTCTGGACATAAGATAAAAAAAGCCTGGAAATTATGTGTAGGGCAAGCAAGAACACACACAAATGACACTCCTCAAACCACCAAGTTTCAGTCGCATCCCCACGACACCTATAGTCACATCGATTCTCTATCGACGATTGTTAATTTCAAAAAGTCTGTTACTGTGTTTCAAAGGCAATATTCGGCACAACGTCATCTCAAAAGAACAGCAACTCCCTGACGTTTCAGAAGAAATAAACTTAATATTTCTATTAGGGTACGTTACATAGGTGCTAATGCATTATATGGAAACGTATTTTAAATAAACGTCATAAATCTTAATGAGATCCATAATCTGTGCCACGTACCAATGTACTATACGTCAAGCACGACGAAAAGTTAGAAGGTCCTGGAGTCCACCCAGCCTCCTATCCAATGTGTACCGGGGTCCTGTCTCGGGGGTAAAGCCGGCCGGGGCGTGATGCTGACCACTCACCCCCATTAGTGCCGAGGTGAAGAATGAATAGGAGCTATACTTTCTCTCCCCCAAAGCGCCTACATGACGCATAGTGGGACGGCTTTACATGTACTTTTTACTATTTTTTTAAGATAATAGCAACCGTTGGGGTCTAACCCGAGATCTTTTGTACAGGGTCTAATAGACTAGCCAGTCGCCTAATTATATACTAACATAGTAAACAGGCGGTCTCGGATTCGATCAAACAAACTCTATCAGTGCAAACAGCTACAATCAATAATTATCATAAGAAGGAAGTACAGTCAATTCACGAAATGTTGCTTTCGTCAAACATACCGCAGATAAAGGACAATGTACAACACAGGGGTAACATGACGAAAATAAAGAGTTTTACTAAATAGGAAAATTGCGCCACTACAGAAGAACCAGAATGCTTATGGCCCACATACCTTGGACTCCATAAAAATGTCAGACACCGACCCTGGAAGCAACAGCTGTGGGAAGAGGAACTGCGCGAAATGGTAATTGGGTGCATGGCAAGGGACATGGAGCATGTTTTGTTCTGTCTGGTGTCCAGCAGGAGGTCTGCCGGCCCGGCGCCACCGCACAACCCTTACGTACTGTATCCCCCAAAAGCCCGTCACATGCCTGATTTACTGCCGGCCGGGTTTGTTTTCCAAGGCTCTACCATCAACGTGATACAGTATTAATGATGCGCTTAATGATTAGGTTTTATAGTCATTACCCAACAGGGTTCTACGTTCCAGCATAATATACATAATTAAGCATGGCACTTACTGCAGTAAATTCCAGACTTTTCCTCTAACGGGAGACGACCTATTTGTGGTTAACTGACATCAAACTCCCATGATTATTTGTATTAATATTCAGCTGGGAAATATATAAATAATAAAACACACAAACAGATATTTTGGAATTGGCACTGGGAAATATATAAATAATAAAACACATAAACAGATATTTTGGACTTGGCAAAAAAAGTTGCAGAAGGTAAACTGAATGGAAACAAAATATTCTTTATTCTGTACTTCATAAAGTAAGCATATTTAAAGAAGTGAAACGTGGGTTTCTACATAATGGGATGGAAACAGGATACAGTCAACTGATTCGAAAATTTAAAGCCGTTTCAAAGGCTGCAGGAATATTCCATTACACTGGACGAAGAATGATATGTATCACACACGACCCAAATGCTTGCATTTCCCGTGAGAGAAACTCTGGCGTAAAACCGGAACAACATGACCATGAAAGGGCGAAAACAAAGAAAATTGCCGATTACCACAAGAACCACGCAGAAAAATGTTATACTATCTGAAAGGCAAAAAGCTACCCAAACTGCCCTGCCAAAGATTCGAACCAAGTATCTCCCGAATACGAATGAAAGAGGTTCTTCCTAAGTCAATTTCCTCGGTCGGAGGATTTGTCAGAAATGTCTAAACTGTATTCGGTGTACGAAACATCTGAAGACGACACAGATACCTTTCTCTTAATTTGTCAGAAGGTTACATTAAAATGTTGCACCAACTCATCTTTGTTGGCAGCGAGCAGCACAAAGCAGGCCTCTTGACGGGTGGACAATAGCCCACTGGGGAGACGAACAGAAAGGTCTTCCGCCCCTCACGGAGTTACATCCAAACAAATCTTGCCTAGCAAATAACGACGTCTCATGGAAGGAAGTTAATTTACACACAACTAACAATGGTGTCCGGAAGAAATATACGAGCATGAGAGACATATCCTAGTATAACTGGAGTGATTAAATCCAAATTAAACAATTCGCAAACAATCCATCACATGTCGTGAGGAGAACTAGAAAGACAAAGAAGTTAAAATACAGCTCGCAGAATACACAAGACTACAGGAGGTTCCAAAATTAACAGTATGACAAATCTCAAAACACGTAAAATGGAATACACCCTTGAGTAACAGTTTACGATTACCACACGTACAATGACGGAAATAAGGTAGCTTAGGGTTCAATTCCCTCCTCCAATTCCTGTGAATTTAATCGGGAGTACCAAAATATAAGTTTTATTAGCAAGACGTCGTTAGAAATTACAAGTTTTATGATAAGGAGACTCAAGTTTTATTCACTTTAATATTATCCTTGCACGCAACCCTTGCCTTCAAAATACGCAGGTGCTGTTCCCTATCCCCAGCCAGTTCTGTCTACTTTCACATCCCCACAACCTACCGCCTCAAAATCATTTCCTAAAAATGTCATACACAAAATAGAATTCCACGATTCTGTCTAATCAATTATGACTCGTCTCGCTCAACAAGGGAAATGGCATAATCCTAGTGTGGATAACGGTACGTGCGAAACCTCTGAACTTTTCTAGATACCCGTTTCTCACCGCTGCACATTCAGGGCAATAAGAATTCCGGGCGCGTCCGATGTGGTGGAGTCAATTAACCTACAAGAAGCAGTCAGCGGAATGTTCGACTTAACACACTGTCTCTTAATTCTCACTCTTTGCTACGACACACCACCAGGGCCTTCTTTACAAGCTCGCTCAATAGCATAAACTGGAAACTAATTAATACAGAATTTATTATATTTTCCTGGAACTACCTTCACCATTATCGCCACACCGTTTCATCGAAGCAGGTGTACGTATACACCTTATTTATTTATAATAGCTACATCAGCAGACAATGCCGGCTGAAATTAAGAGTGATGAATCCAGTATCTACTTCCACTCTTTTCTTTATTCGTTTCGTACCCTCATCTCCTTGTATCACTTCTCACATATTCCTTTACCACCATCGTTGTTTCAACGTTTTCGTAATTCACAGCTGAAATACTTCTAACTTTTTATACTAGCCATGCGACGCCAAATTTTCCAGAGGTCCGCGCACTTAAACATCTCCGTGATTGTAAGCAAATTCCTCCACAAAAATCAATCGACGTTTATATATGCTCAATATACATTATTTGAAGAGAGCTGTGGCCACGTAAAACAGGGCCCTTCCACATATCGCAATGTTTCTTCGGAGTTCTACAATTCGTTCACGCCGATCTGATGCTACTACATTCTAAAGATATACCACCATAAATCCAAAATACGTTGTACGAATGTAGTATACAACATAGGCCGAGTGAATGAGGACGTGGGACACCTACGGGCTACTTCTCCCTGAAGGATCTGAGCGCTGTCTTGAGACTGGACATTCTTGATGACTCAGAGATCGGTGATGCCGTGAGCTTCACGGGGTCGGTCTCGCGACAAAAGATAACAGTTATCAACAGTCGGTGATGCCGTGAGCTTCACGGGGTCAGTCTCGCGACAAAAGATAACTGTTATCAACATTTTTAAAAGCAATTCGATACACGTTGTTTTAGACTAAACAACGCCTACACATCGCTTTGCGAGCGCAACTTTTCTAGAGATTTAGATGGGGCTGCAAGTCTCATGTTCAAACAAAATCATCTTCGCAGTAATTTATTTTGTTACCAAGAGTTCTTCTGTGGTCGCTAATCTCGATTTATCTAATTTATAATTTGATTCTTTCCATTTACGTAACATATAAAGGGTTGGACGGAGACAGGCCTATAACTTCTTTGACTGCAGTTTAGTTTCGAGTGTTAGAAAAACAACGGCACAGCTCCCAAATCACTGAAAACGGACACCACTGCGAGTGGGAACTCTAGCAGGGTGTATCACGCAATGATTACTGAAACACTGCACATCATTACTGACGCTGCAGATATTACGCGATGCATTAACGTGACATCGCATTTGCGAACACACTGTGCATTATGTTCAACATTGTTTAAAAATACCATAAAGAAAAGAGAGCCCTGTTTTCATTTGAGAGTCAGATTTCTACATGTTTTAAACCTACTTAAATGCTGTCATGGAACCAGTCGCTTGTTCGTTGTCAGTAGACTCAAGTTCGAATGAACAGACAACCAGGGCTCAGAGACGGACTGGGGAAACGTCGACTGGACCAAAACCAGAACCGTCTTAGGGGCGGTTACGCATCCAGACCCCTCTGGAACGTAAGAACCGAAATGCCACTTTTAAACAAGACTCTGAAGGCGTGGAGTACAACCATCCTTCAACATTCGCGAATCAGCTGCTAGCATTTGACGTCAAGTTACCAAATAAACAGCTGTAATTTTCTTTTAAAGTTTCTCGTGGTGCGGTGTTGCGAGCTAGCCCACTTGGGGTGCCAACTCGTGGTGCGGTGTTGCGAGCTAGCCCGCCACGGCCCGCCTTGGTGTCGTACCGCAAAAGTTCGCCAAGTTCAGCATCTGCCATATTTTCCATGCAATCAAGAGGAAATATAAGGTGTTATCGAAGCCAATTTAAAGTGTAAAAGCTCTAAAAACGGGGAAACAATAATATACAATTAATTTAAATGACATATTATTTATCAGAGTTCATAATTAGAGTCCTGTAGGCCCAGACAAACCTTCCTAACTACTTCTTTGCGAACTCGCGTTCTTATAGGTTCTGCGTATTCGTTTGCTGCAGATACAAATCTTTCGTTTCGGCCTTTCCATTCCGTGTCCAATTCTTCCGGCAAAAATTGGCAACGAAGAGCAACATACGAGTTTACTGTTGACAAGCTAATTAAGACAGAGGAATGCAAGCCTGTTACACTGCTTGTAATTTGCAGAGCATAACGGATAAGCTTATGTAGTAAAATTACTATTTCTGACAAGAACACTGAGATAATAGGAAGCCAAAACGTACAATGGCCTGCCAGGAACACGAAGAGCCAGTCCGGCCCTGTGAATGATAGAGATGGAGTGGGCAAAGAATGACTAAATAATAAAACACGATGCTGGAACCGGTTCTACGTCATATAGTACTGAAGTCAGCGCAGGTCAATACACTAGCATCATTAGTTTTTTTATTTTCTTTTTTTCTAAAAGCGATCAACTATCCGCAAACTGACTGTCTCGCATATTTCTTTTGGATGCCTGCCTGAATTTAAATAATAATCAATTCTCCCAAATATCACGTAATTACTACATTCGTCTGAGTTGTAATGTTCTATACCCCCCCCTTCCCACTTTTACAAAGATGTCTGCCATAAGATCCTAATCATCACCTAGTACCCTCAGACGCTGTTTAATGTCATCCTTAAATCAACATACAGATCTTTCATGTGGCCTCTTCCCCCGAGATCACGTAACCAAAATTTTGCATGCTAGATTGTCCCTTTGTTTTGACACGATCCAACTGAAAGAATCTATAAAAATATGTAGGCCTAATTGAAAACTATGGCTCTTATCGGTCCAATACGGAATGCAGATTCATTGAATCTGGGTCGCGCATAAAATTTTAGAAAAATGAAGGGCTAATTTGTCAGTGTACAGTGAGGGGGAAGGCCTGGCATGGGTCCTGTTGGCCTATTATTAACTCGTCCCAGGGCTAATTTTCAGATCAAAGTTGAGAAAGCGGCTCTTTCTGTATCTTCAAGACGCAGCCAGGCGAGACTTACAAATACCTTGTTATCGTGTAGACTCCGTTGTCAGCCCACTGTTATTCCTCAGTGTTTACCTCTAGTACATAGGACAAAGACCGTATAAAGCAGCAGCTTACAAAGCAGTAAAGCACGTAAGTAGTTGGCCTTGACAAAACAAAACAAAAATGCAAGAAGACGTCTCTTCACAGCCTGCAGAGATCTCTGACCCAAAAGCATGCACGGCAGATCTCAGGTACGACAATACTTGGAATTAAGAGAGACAATTTGACGGGAAATGCAGAGAAATTAATAATAAAGGTGCATGTTCGTGATCACCTACGCCGAGCATTGCCATCAAGACTTGCAGTGGGTGTGAGCGTAAACATCTACACTTTCCGGAGGATCTTACATCACATTCGGGACGGCAACCGACGAGGGCGAGTGACTTTGGAAGCAACGGCCGATGGAGTTGCTGCAGTAGCTAGCTGTGCCAGCAGTACTTTCGGGCAACATGATGGAGTGGGTTGCTGATGGCTAGGACCACCCGAAAAATGCGCCGGATAATTGTAGTGATTAAGCCCTGGATAGCGTGATTGATGCGCGTGGTCCCGCGTGAATGATGCATATTACATCACAACAAACAGCCCCGGGCACACGCATACGCGATTGGGGCAAACGCCTGTTATTTATTACACCATGCAAAAAAAAATTCCAACACTTTATGGAGTACTTGTATTGTAATTGTTCGACATTGCTCATGGAGGTATGAACCTATTTAATACACAACACACAACGATCCCCAATGTGGTCTCTTCCTCTCAGCATTTCAGATTTAAAAAGTTTAGGTATTCCGCAAGTCCATATCATTCTCCTTGATTTAGTTTCCCGAATATCTGATTCTGCCTCGTACATTTCAACATCACCTACACGTGTTTATAAAAATTCACAAACTAAGCACCTCTGAAACGTCGGCAAACTTTTGCCACACTACACGGCGCAATATCCCAGAAGAGAGCCATAATCACACTCACGGCCGCGAGAACCTAAGATCTCACAATCAGATTTCGAGTTTAAATAACTTAATCTGTAATAGCATCGAAATATTCAATACCGTTACAACCGGTCGCCATGTTATTAAGCCCATATTCCATTTTCTTAAAGGCTTCGTAATTTCTCTATTGGGTACAACAGGTGCGTGCGAAGGTCTCGCATCTGGCAAGCGTTCATCCACCATTCATTCGTCAGCGAGGCAACACTTTTCAGCAACGATTAATTGGTTATGATTAAGGTCAACCGGTTACATCCTGACTCAAATCAAAAGTAAGATCAAATTTCATCAAAATGAAACTTCTACGTAGACGTCTTAATTAGTCCCTTCTTAAAAGAGGGCGTTCAGAAACCTCTGCAGAATCCGAAGTGTCGTAAGACGTGCGTGAAGAAATTAAGGAAATCACCAACGAAAATGCAATTCGTACTGCTACGCCATCGTGTCAACTGAACTTTATTCTCGCCGACTTTGAACAGCCTATGAAGCACAGATCACATGACATTAAGTTACAGATAACAGTAAAAACCGGTGCAGTAATAACGCTTTAGATTCACATTTCGGTACGACTTTTTAGGACAATATTAAAATGGATCATAGAGGAATAGGTTTTGGTATGCCAACAGGGTCATGCTGGGGTAAAATTCCTTCGCCATGATGATGGAGGCAGCAAGCACCTCTGTAACGCCGGTAAACTTCTACCAGACTACACGGCACAACAACCCAGAAGACAGCCAGCCACCATCTTCTGACTTGTGGTCAGTTTGGAACATATTCTCAATCAACCGGCGAAGCGACCGACCTTTCCTTGACGCCATGCTATCTGAATTGTCACAAACATTCGGCAGAGACTGTACGGCATGCTAACCTTCCAGAATATTAAAACCAAATACTTGGGAGATATTACTTTGTGCTCCCTGAGATCGAAAAACGTGATAAGCCTATCTCGTGGTCTGCCAGGTCACATACGTTATGCCGTGGATTAACCAAACAAAGTGTAGCAAATTATACATCAACAAATCATACGACTAAGATAATTATTACAGAGTGAAACGCCATTATTATTAGACCCGTGCTATGGAAGATAAGTTTTAAATCCATTATTACAAGGTATAAGTTGTGCACTAGAAGCTGTTTTCTTCCCGACCTACAATCTCAGAATATATCGGGTTAAAATTTATAGACGGGGTCCACATTTAAAGGATCTTCGCTGTCTAGGGTCCATTTCTCGGTAGGTCTATTGATAACAGGCAACCCCCTCCTTGCTAATTACACGACTAGCTGTGTGGGCATCAACAAATTCGGACCTTTATTACAATACATCACTGCCGCTTACGTAAGATTAATGTCGGATTTAAGTCAAAACGCGTTGCATTGAATAAGAGTCGCTAATTAGGAGGTGTCAGGATTTCACCAGATACATCAGCCTGCAGATACACGTGTGAATACATGGTATAAAATATTGAGGGCCGAAGTTTCAAGTTTTGGAACGACAATCTGGCGCACTCGTTTGTGACATTATAACAGCCACGAGGTGAAAATTGTTCTGTCGGAAATAATTATGCCAGCGTGCCAAATTTTAGTCGGAAAACCTGAAGAATTAAAGCATTAAGAATAACTAAGCGTATAAGAAAGCATGACATTATTACTAATCCTACGAAGCAGAGTATAAAGTAGTGGGCTGGATTCGCCTAAATCAGTACAGGGACCAGTAGTGAGTCCTTGTGAAGACATTGAAGAACATTCGAGTTTAAGAAATGTAGAGGATGAGCACGTATCAGCTTTTCACGGACTCTGCTTCATAGAGTAGAACTGGATCCACCGATTATGGTCCCTGACCTTGGAGGGAGAGCCCAGTATGCGGACCACTCAATGAAGGAAAGAGTTTCCGTCGGTCAGTACAGTCTCTGTCAGTGCAGCAGTTTAGAAGCCTGGTAATTGTTGTCTTGTGACTGTGCTGTGTTAACAACATGACACCCGTTCCTTGCAATCTCCTTTCTGATCATTGATAACGCCTCGTATCACAACACTCAGACAGACAAGCTATTATTTCGAAAATGAAACATTTGCGACCCCTTGTTCATAGTAAGATTTTTTCTTATTTTCCATCCTGGAACACGCACAAGAAGTTTGTAAACATACTTCTGACTCACCCTGTATATGTCTACCTTCCTTCAGCTGTGTTGTCCTGAGCAGGTCTGCAAATTCTTTCCGCCGTGCTAATTATCCATTCGGTGTGTCCTACCACAAGTGTAAAGGATTCGTTGTTTGACTCACCCTGTATATGTCTACCTTCCTTCAGCTGTGTTGTCCTGAGCAGGTCTGCAGATTCTTTCCGCCGTGCTAATTCTCCATTCGGTGTGTCCTATCACAAGTGTAAAGGATTCGTTGTTGCCAGAATTAATATGAATTGGAAGAGGCCAGATGGCCTAATCTTAAGAGGTCGCGGAATAATAAACACAGATAACTGAAGATACACAATTTAAGATAAACGAGTATGAAGATGTGCTCAGCAGTCTGGCAGAAATTGGCCGATGTCTGAGAGTCAAACTTCTACGAGAATACATGGGATCAACATTCTAGAAAACAGACATATTCAAGCAGCAAGCTGTTTGCAACTATTCAACAGAAGGCTATAAACGGATGTCTGGATGAGAAGCACGAGACGGAGGAAGAGGAGGAATGGGGAGGCAAATGCTACAAGAAACCAACTCCGAAAACATAAGCAAGAACGCAGAAAAAATAATTAGTGGACGGTAGTACTAGGGGTAAATGTAACATTTTAATATAGCCTATTTACTTTAAAGTCTAATCACACTTGTTTCTCAATTTTACACCGCTGAGATAAAAACGAAGTCAGGACTAAGGTATGAAAGTAAATTCACCACTTAACGAGCTAATTAAAAGAGCAATTAAATTAACTGCGATTGAAAATTATCAGTAATCTTAAAATCACATCTAGATGGAAATCTGGCTGCAGAAATTAATGAACCAAATCAGTGAGAAGTTCCGGATACTCACTCCACGTAATCAATGTTTTTAAATAAATAATAAAAGCACATGTATCTGGCAGGTCTGTACAGGACTTCACTTAAAAAGCACGTGCAATTATGTATGGAGATAGTTTCTGAGGCTTTCCAAATTGCCTGGTAGGATATATGTATAATTATATGCATGGAACACGTCACGAATTTTTGGTAGCAAAAACCACGATGAAATCAGTTTCGTTGACATTATCAATAATTACAGGATTAATTAAAGTTCGCTGTAAGAATCAAATTTCCTTATCGCGATATCAAGCATACAAATAAGTTACCGAGTTTGATCCAGACCGTCAACAATAATTAAAAAATTAAAATAACAAACACCTGTCAGTAAACCTATAATGACGAAACAATCACCTGAAAACTGAACTACAGTCCAATCTCCCGAGATATCACGTAAACTTACATGAAGTATATTCATCCCAGACAATGGATTGCGTCTAGCATATTTGTATTGGGATTAAATTAGGCCAGTGGAGTAGTTCCACATTCACATCATCTACACGATTTCACAGAAAGACACTGAGGTCAATGCCGTTCAACTACCATCCTGAGGATACAGTTCCACCACTACATTCTCAGGGTCGGAAGAGGCTAGATACGTTTCATCAAACGAAACATCCGATATATCTACCACACAAGAATCAGCACATTTAAGGACACACTTAGTAAGGAATACTAAGTAGGAACACGATGTTAAGTAATGTCCGACAAAGAACTCACGCTGGGCTTGTGTAAAATACATCCTCACGTGTCAGCTATCGACACAACTGTGGACAATTCAGACATGTTGCAACCTACGGATATGTTCAGTTACTAACAGTACACAAACATAAACTTCCTGGATGAGTATAACGATCTTACAAAATTATTAATTCCTTTAAATATTTGGTAGGGCCTCTGTAACGAATTATTGTTCCATCGTAAGACTCCTATCTATAGGTTACAGAACACAATACACAACACAGAGAGAAGCGAAGGCATGCCCATTCCCAGAGAGATATTCAAACCCGCAAATGCAACTTTCATGATCCTGCTTAATTTTATTAATTGCTTGACAAAACGGAATCACCAGATCTCGAGGAACTACAACACAAGGCACAAACACCAGGCGTGCCTGCCAGCCATGGTTATAACGGATTACGGGCGAAGCGGCTAATTGAATAGGCTAACATAGCCTCTAAAATTATACATCTAAAGAGGGAGTGACGTCACGCTTTGCACATAACTCAAGCTCTCGATGACAAGCCGCCGAGAGCCAAAGGGGTGGAGAAAAACAAACAATGGCGGGTCCCCGGATAACCGTTATTAGAATCATTTACCCGCGACGCGACCGCTCGCCCTCTGCAATTACAGCCATTGGTCCAACCTGAGTTATAACTTATGAGGTACGAGGGCAAGGGGCCATCCAGTTGTACTTTCAGAGAGGAGAACCAAACTGAAAACCCTGCCCCATCAGGCGGCAGGCGAGCTTAAAAGAGACCTGGCCGAACGCGTGCGAAATATCTGAACTGCCACGTTCGTTCCACATCTTCGTGACTTCATAACCGCAGGCTACTGTGGTTTACGCTACAGAGCTGAGAATAGCCGAAATGCATCTCATTAGGTGCCATGAAGTTACTGGATACTTTCTGAATTACCGGTGATCGATCCCGACACAGTCAGGGAAATTTTCCTTCGCCACGACGTCCAGACCTGCTCTGGGGCTCACCCAGGCCTCGGCTCTATGAGTGACGTCCAGACCTGCTCTGGGGCTCACCGAGGCCTCGGCTCTATGAGAACCGGGGGTTCAGCTCACTACCCCACGCGGAAACTGATCGATGTGTGAAGCCGACCCACTTATCTCCATCCAAAGTCGGGGTTAAGAATGCATGCATACACCGAGTTCACAAGCACCGATAATTTAAGCCGTGCTGTGATTTGTTCACCCCTGATCTGTGTCCCTCGCCACATCCTACGATTCCAATCGCCCTGTCCAACTCTTAGGCCATGCAACTGATAGGCTATAATTGGTATTGATGCTTTCCGCTTATGAATTCCATATAATAGATTTTTACTATACCCGCCCATTTTAATGCGTTACATAATCCCAAAACAATGGAATATATATTACCCTCTTTTACTAATCATGGCAAGGAAAGGTAAACAAGACAGCATTACATAGGATAAGTCTGTCTCAGAGTAGTGGGGCTCCACAGTACAGTTTAAAATATCCTAGTCGTATTTAACGTTCTGTTTGGCGGTGATTACTAACAAGCCATTGGATGGTCATCTGAAATGAAGGTACACGAATCACAACGTGCTTACAAATTCCGTATGTTACCAACTAAAAACATAGCGACGGTGCGAAATTTCTGCGTTATGTCAAGTAAGTTTAACGTAAACTGTTTCTATTATTGTGTAAATTATACACAGAAATTAATAACAAAAAATTGTATAAATATTTGTTAAGGATATGTGAGGTTATGTAGCGTGCCATGATTCCTTGATCTTGAATGGCATTTTCTTGAAAAGACGGAGACAACCTCAGGGCAGTTCGTCTCTCAACCGAGATTCGAACCTTAAACCTACCGAACATGCAGGATAGTCAACCTGTCAACATGTATTATGGCACGTCAATGGTGTAACGAGGTTCATCCAGGAATCAATGCCAACGAACGGGCACATCCGCGGCGAACAGGTGTGTTTCTGCCCTCCTCAAAGTCTCTTACTTTTATCTTACCATGATCACCAGCTATCTTCAGCAGCGAGATAATCGGTAATTACAGGTTGTGTGCTGGTTGCTTCGGCGATACTAACTGCTTGCCCAAAGAAAACTAACTTCACATAAAAAACGAAAAAAAAAACATCTTTAATATAATGTAATATTAACTCGGAAAAACGAGACTTGCGTGCAGACCTGCTGGTCTGTCCGTCACTCACTCTACAGCGATGATGAGTCAGTACCAGCCCACATGTCTTCTTCTCTCTTATTTCCCTGTGTCTTCTCGTCTAGATGGCAGCGCGCTTTAAGAAACGAGGTAATCATAAAAAGAAAAATAATCACTCAGTACTTGGGGAACGCGGATCAAGAATCTGTTTGACCCCTTCTGCAGACTCTGTTCCTCGAACTCCAAGAGAGTTTTCGTCCGTTTTACCAGAACATCAGTGCATGGCTCTGTTGGTTGTAAACACTTAAAATTCGTAACTTATTTCATTCTGCACGCTGCCATAACTTATCACTGGACTTAGGTTTCTTTCCTTCTCACATTTTTCTGTCTCTCTTACCTTCTCTCGAAAAAAGTTGAAATCTTTTGTATCTTTACTGACCCAGAAGCTGGTAAAAAGAAAGCTATTACAAAACAGCCAAGCTTACGAAACAGCCGCAAAAACACAGGCTATGAATTTCCAGAATCAACGGACAACACAATATTCAAACATAAATATTCGACATGTTATTTACCTTCTTGTCATCTCATTTAATTTTCTGTTCCTTGTAATTGCGTAACTGCTTTTGGATTCTATCTTACTAGTTTTATCGCGTCATTATACATCAGGCCTATGGTTAATAAATGAGGAATACCAGCTTAAAGGGAATACGAAATGAGTTTTCAACCGGAAGTTGTGCGTTCATGCATACAGATAGAGGCACTGTAAAGTAATTCGATGGTTCCAGTTAATTAAAAACCCGATGCGCAGTTCTAGAGCGTAAACAATACGCCAGACACAGTAACAATCCAAATGGCGAAATATTTATGTGCCCTATATAGGCTAGAGCAGTGGTATTCAACCTTTTTTGTTCGCGTACCCCCAGATATAATTTCTCTTCAACTTTGTACCCCCAAAGGTGTATAATTCAAGTTATACATAGTATATAATCTACATCTAAAATAAATTAAATAAATTACATTACTGATTATTCATTGTTTATAATAAAATAATATATATAATTTTAAATTTCACGTATCCCCTAAGATGTCTTCGCGTACCCCAGGTTGAATACCACTGGGCTAGAGACCCTACAGTCACGATTCCCCCAACTTGTGCATTCTGCCACGGGTTAGCAGCAAACGCAGATTAAACACGCATGAGAATTCTAAGATGTGATTCAGATGTTAGAGATTTCAGCGAACCCGAAAAAGAGATTTTAAAAAAAACACAGATTTCTTCCATTCCGCTGCGATGTCGCTGATTCTGTTTTGTTTCCACAGGAATTATGCCGCACGCCACTGTCGGAGAGAAGTGATAGATGGAAAACTGTGAGTCTTCGTGGCAGTGAGTATCGTTATTATCAGGGGCACAACTCCCCTCTGCCCACCACCTCCACGTTAACAAGCGGATAATCACTATTCTTCATTTCAGACTCGCTAACACGAAATAAAGAGGTGGGACGGACTGAGGATGGAGCCTGGGGCTCACGGAGGTTAGGTTTGCGGGGAAGGGGGAGGAGTACTGCACGGCGGGTGGGCCCCACAACCAAGTATGTGGACACTGCTAACCAAACAGCTGTCTAATTCATTTCCAAAAGAAAAATGCCCCAAGGGCGTTAAAATATACACAGCGAAATAATATTTAGTGAGTTTACATCAGTGTAGTTCCTTGCGCTGGACGGGACATTGCATTATAAATACAAATGGCCGCGGATTCCCTGAACAATTAAACGCGGCTCTCCCGAAATGTATGCCATATCAATGAACGTATCAGCGACTACTAATTCAATAGTCAGTACCTATTCCATTTATTTTAAGCAGGCTATACTTTTTATGGGATCTGATATTATCGCGGCGGTGATGAGGTCGACGTTGGTCTTCTGCGTTCTAACGGTTCGGAAGAACATACCGCCTCAATCTTCGGAGCAGCCCATAAAGTGCTAATCAAGGCAAAGGGGATGACCATACAATGCAATAATTGCCTACCCACTCACCCACCTGCTTAACTGATCGGGTATACTTAACTTCATGCGAATAATTGCCCTTATTTCTTCGGTGACCCAGGAGTCGATAAGAAAGGGTGAAAGTGGACCGACGGACGTCTATAAAGGTTACGAAAATCCTGGTTTAAATCCTACTCATAACAGCTGCTGTAAAAATCTACTTACGGAAAGACGGAAACTATTTTTTTAACAGATGCGTCTTCAACTTATTTTTGAGACGCGTCTGGAAATTCCCTATTTCAGTGTCAATGAGCGGGTAAATAATTGTTGGTATAACCTGACATCCCGAGGATGGGGAGGAAGAAACCCGAAGATACGAGGACAGTTGTAAATGAAGTGAATGCTATATATCACCGCGTTATGGTGATTCTAACAGGACCACAAGAGGCTGCTGCCGTATGTATGGAAAGAACACAATCCTCGCAGCTACTCGCATACTTACCGGAGACCACCCAAGCAGAATCTTTATAACTTATTCGCCTTTCGAGCTGCAATCAAAATGTGATTCTCGAATTGTTATGCTCTTAACGCTACATTTACATTTATATCTGCCTTACAAAGCATCTAAATGAATATACGTATTTTGACAGTCTCCTACAGGCACGTGTTGTCTAATCATTACGAAACTGTAAGGGATGTTTATTAATCCAAGGAAACTCATTTGATGGTCATATTTATACTGTGTGGCATAATGTTCACACATTTTTATTGTATTTATGTATTTACTTACTCATAGTTTATTTAAATATGCTGTCAACAGCGCCGACTACAAGCGCTGGATGAGAGGATGATTAAATGAACAACGAATTGGAACAGACGTGAAGGAGCGGTCGTGGGCTAAGCAAAGGCACTATCTCGGAGTTCAGTCCAGAAGATGAGTCAAGTTTGTTCCACCGAAACGCTGGTATTCAGCGTTGCGCGTTAAGTACTGTATACCTTGTCTATCCAGACAATCGACAATATCAACAAAAAACATTCCCTTTATAGAACTAAACCAATTCACAAAATATATGAACCTGAAATGAACATGTTCGATTTCTTCAGATGCTACCGTGGATAGGGGTTGAAGTCGATCAAGGACACTCATGAAACAATGCCATAAACTGTCTCAAAGTAACCTTGGAGAAACGGAGATCTTGTATATCTCAAAAACTAAGAATTGTGTACCCAAATGCAAGTGTACAGTCTTACATTTCTTACATGTCCTTGTTTTACCATGAATATTCCTGACCGCGTATTAAAACAGATGATGCGTGATTTGCAGATCACGTTTATTTTCACCGTACCGACTTTCTACCTGTGTTTTAATTAACGCCGAATGATCAGGATGTTAGATCTTATAAACAGTAAGTTTTGAAGGACCTGGAATAAAACATTAAGCAGCATATTTCAATACATTTCCATTATCTGATTCACGAAACCGATGTTTGTACTTGAGACCACACAAAACTTATGGGCATATTTTGTAGTCTCAGTATCTCCGTATGAGTGCAACAAAGCCCTCCTTTACTAATTCCACGGAACAGAGTCGTTGTTAGTAGTCGCTCAGCTAGTCAAGAAATTCCTCATGACGTCAGTTTAGCTGCTGGAAACTGATATAGGCTATACCTAATGCATTATTTCGGAGTAAGAGGTGTTTGTCTACCACCGAAAATCGAAACAGAATTGGCTTAAACCTTCAACAAGTCAGACAAATTGGGATTATAACTGTGAACTTGTTATCAAATAGTCATGTACGCGTATCATAATTGCATGTAGGATTAACAGACATGAAATGATAGCGTAATTATGTCGTAATTTGTTACAGGTAGATGGAGAAAAATCAATAAGTTGCTATAAGGAAACTTGAACAGTCATAATATTATCTAGGCCACTCGCCTTTCTATTAAGGAGCAAATGCTCGCTTCAAATGATTTACCGTTTGTAAGATCTGTACGTTGTTGCCCTTACATTTAAATTATCTTTTTGGCGCTAGATTTGTAGTTTTCTACTTTCCCCTTTTAATGTATACATCTTGATAAAAAACAAGATTGGAAAGCGTACTCCAATGGAGTACAGGCTACTCTATACTGGTTGCTTAAGATTTTGAACACGTAGTTGCTGCTTTTGTTTATATACTTTTGATTTATAAGCAACGAAAAGAGCAGATCTGACAATGAATTGTGATATGAATGAGTTTTCCAAATATTTCGACAAACAAGCATCACACCGAAACATGTATAGTTACAGATGTTACACGACATTCTTTTGTATGACGTACCAATTTTTTTTATAACTTCAGCCAGTACTGATAAATTAGATGAAATTCGACTTGAGCTCGTAAAGTTGACGTAACGTGGGACCAATACGGCAAAAATTAAATTACACAACCTCTAGGGCAGACACCCAATACCCCACATCAAGTTTAATAGAAATCCGTTCGGCAGTTCCTGACAAGAAACATGGGACAGACGCGACCTTCCAATGATCCGTTCATTTTATGCACTTGGAAGTTCGGGGTGTATGGAGACCTCAACGCAAGGGCGAACGAGAAGCCAAAGGACATACACGTTAACTTTCATGAAGAAAATGAAGTGTGAAAAAGCAAATTTATACCGTGTCAAAAATATGAGCATACTATTACAAAATATACGTCGAAGTATCTTTAGATTCTGAAGGCTACTGAAAACATTACGATGTATGACGGAAATGATCTTGTTGGCAGTCAGGCTTTTGTCCGAGTAATTTTCCGAAGTATTTGGTATTACGTGAAAGAAGTTTAATCACGCTATTAGACATTAATGTCCGTGCTATAAATAGGCGGAGAAAATGAATACACAGAAACTTAAGAAGTAAAAGAAGACATTTCTCAATCGAAAATAAACTACCTAAAAGTAACCAAACCTATAAAGCAATACAACAAAATGCTATAGTCTACAAGTAGCCTTCAAGCAACGAAGCAACAACAGAGCAGATGAAGGCACAGAAGATGTTACAGATGAAACTCAAAGTTCCACAAACCCGCCTCAAGGGCAGAACGTGGTTTGTATCCTTGGTATGCCTTCGTATCGCGACCGACTGATCAAGTTCCGACTAGCTCTGCAGCCCTGCGTGTCTACCCTACAACCTGAGGTAAACACAGCGGCCAGTTAAACAGACTAATTGATTACCACTGCTTAACGGATGGCACCAGCGGTATCCATCTCTCTTTCTCAAAACAAAGCATTTGGTTTCAGTCCTTATACTGCAGCGAATTGTAACGAAGACAGAGCCCTTTCGGTCGCCTTCCTCAACAGAAGACTTCTGAGAGTAAATTTTTAAAAAGTATGTAAATACGTTTATCTCACATGTGCACGAAACATCGTCTCTCGATCTGAGAGAAGAGTAAGGAAGACTTGTGGATGGTGTACAAAAAAGGTAGAATTTATAATTAAGAAAGAAACGAGGAACTTAATAATTTTCAGTCTTAAACCAGCGTCCTTAAAAACAATTTAAGGAAAATGAATAATAGGGTGTATGTATCATGCATAAACACTAAACGTGTACTAAAATGTGGGTTCTTAATCCTCATGGCATGAGAGATCAGTTGAAAGGACAACATTAAAAGATAACTCAGAAAAGTAGGCCTTTTGAAGATGTGATGTGGAACGTCAAACTTGTGTAATAATATTAACAAAATGTTGTACATTTATAAAATATCTATTAAACTCTAGAGCATGTATTCTTCACTGAGCAATTCATACTTATCCAAATAATCAAATAAATTCCAAAATGTTGTAAAAACCGAAGACTTATCAACCTGTCCGTTCAAGTCAGCCACTGGAGCCTCTCGTAAAACACTTCCAGTTCATAACTCCACTGCAATTTACGTATATATTATATAAATATTAAGACTGTGTCTTCTCTTAGGGTTTTCAAACCAACACTTTATAGACGTATGCCGTGTCGGTCAGTACAGTCTCTGTCAGTGCAGCAGTTTCAAGTCAGCCACTGGAGCCTCTCGTAAAACACTTCCAGTTCATAACTCCACTGCAATTTACGTATATATTATATAAATATTAAGACTGTGTCTTCTCTTAGGGTTTTCAAACCAACACTTTATAGACGGATTCCGTGTAATTTATATGTTACATGCAGTTTTGACCAGATGAACAGATTTCGGTATGTCTTACAAGGATGGATTTTAAGTAACACAAGCCTTGGGCATTTTCATTCTTGTTAACCTATTTCTCTATAAATGTTCATCCTCTGAAACAAAATTTTACAATAGTAATTCTGTCTTCGTCGATTTCTAATCATGAAAAGCAAAGTTAAGCCTGCAGTTACTAAAAAGAGCAAAATTGTCGTGCTTTGTTTGCACAAAATGAACGAAGTCAACACATCATAGGTGCATCC
This sequence comes from Zootermopsis nevadensis, assembly GCF_000696155.1. Next base: position 1,315,216 of record NW_019059720.1, on the reverse strand, counting down.
GAGTTCGTCCGCACGTTGAATCTCTCTGAAACGGGGCATTGCACAAAAATTGGATTTCATTACGTTCTTATCTTTGACTCTAAACAGTTTCTACGTGATAAAAATTAAAGGAAATACAACGAGAAATTCTTCAATATTTGAATAACGTTGTAATAACACTAGCCAATATTGCCAGCCGAAGTGAGTTTAATTCCCAGTACCTCAATGCTGAGTTGTCCTCTGGGGAAATCTGCACTGGTACTTACTGCAACACTTTTTCACATGCCACTGTTTCATAAAGTGCACCATTTTCAACATTACAAAACCAATCGTGTCATGGCGTTCTGAGGGAGGAACTTAGTTCTTCCAGAAGTGTAACTCAAAAGAACCGGATCCAGTTTTCGAACATCTCGTGGTTCGGCGCTATAAACAAGAAGATTGTTCTTTTATTTTTTACTACTCTGGGAGAAAAAGAAGGGGAAAAACAAACAGTAACTGAGACCCCCTGGGGTTAGGACCCCCTTAGGGTCAGCCAATTATCTGGGCCCCCGCTGGGGACAGACTCCGGTCTGGCGGGAACTCCACGGCCCTCAAGTTCCTCCCCTTGGTCATCATAATCCATCGCGGTACAGTACGAACAACTGCCTAATCACACACTAACCTGTAGTGACACAAATAATTTAAAGCAATTAAGACGACAACTTTCTACCATTATTCTCAACGGAGAGAGGTCAGACGCATCTGCACAGTAGACAAACACAGACGACGCTGGCTCACTCCACTTACACAACCGAACTACAAAGCCAGACAACTGATACATACAATCATGTAGGCCTACAACATGCTTCATGATACATTAACTGAGGCAGAAAACTACCAAATCAATAAAGAAATTTATACAATGGAATCGAGCTACATAATCTGTAGTCATCAACGGATTATTAGGGCGGCTACGTCTGTTTTAATGAAGTTTTGTAAACTGTATACGTTACAACATTCTGAATTACATAAAGACTGTGAAAGATAAATTGGCAAGGTTACAGAATGAAACAATGTGTGCCTAATTTAAGGTATGATTATGGCATTTTACCGGCGATATTGAGGGGGGAAAAACTATTCAAGATAGATGACTTTCGGTAGAAAATCGAATGCAGAATTCCCAGAAAACAAATTATATGTGATAAGCAATGTGATAATCCCAGAGAACTAACCTACAAGGACGTGAGCTGGATCAAAGGCTCCGGGTGGAATCCTGTCAACGGAGGTATTTTATTGTGACAGTGATGAACCTTGGTAGTCTATCTAAGCTTCAGGCCCATCAATGGCTTCAATACCAAAACTGTGCGTAGATTTGTTGTTTCCCCTTTTCCCCTTACTTCTCCAGACGATTAGAGTAAATAGGTACGAGCTAACGAGTATACGTCAGTATTAGATTAGGCAGCCTTCAAGTACCTGCAGCTTCAACTGTGAGAGAAGGTAGCATCCTGAAGAGGACTGGTGAAACAGCAAAGTTTATCTGGAACGACGAGGACAGTCCCCCCCCCCCCAAACATCTTCCTATTCAACACAACACAGGGCCCATAAGTTGTCGTATTGATCACTTAATGTATACAAACAGATTGTTAAATGACCCATTTACATGCGGTCAGGAGAAGTGCAGTCCCTCGGGGCAGAATGTGTTTCTCCTTTTTAATGAATGCCTATCGTCAATGAACTTGAAGTTATTTGCTCTCCGCCCTGTCGATAACTCAAGACAAGATTTTCATAGCGACGTTACAGACGACCAGGATAGTTGATGACGTGGAATGTTAACAGCCTTTGACAAACTGTGCCATAAAATATAATTACCAAGAAAGGAAAAAAAGACGAGAGGAGAAATTATTAAATTTCCAGCAATAGAAGAATACTAATCAGAAATTTAAGAATCGTGCAACCATTAAAAGCACTTCCACTCCTTGTACACATCCAGACACAAATCTCGGAGATCAAGTTACAGTGAATCGTCAGTTAGCATCCTCTCATTCGAAAAATCCGCGCGGACATAACATTACTTCACTTTTTAAGTAATGCTTTAATAAACAGTTGTATGCACTTCAAAGGTTCGGCATTAACTCGACGCTATACAGCTTGAGAAGCTGACAGCGTCGTTAGATAAACCACGTACATACGACGTCATCTGAGGTTCTCATGGCGGCGAAGATGATGACGTTCTAAGCTGTGATGCTGTATGGATTTGCAGGCTGAAACCCTACGTTTCACTTCTGCCCTGAAGATAGTACGTTTCTTCGAAACGAGGGTCTCTCCACAAGGCGTCACAAACCACAAACAAATAATTTAAATATTTTGAAACTATTAACATGAATATGCAGTTTTATGATTAAATTTCCTTAGAGTCATAATGTTGGTTTTCTCTCAGTCGTATAGGCCTCTCTTGTGTTTAAAAAAAACTGGTATAATATTTCTGTTGTTTTCTGTCTGCCGTCCACCCCACTGTGTGGGTTCTGTATTGCTCCCTGATTCCCATCCTCAGACAAACCTGATGGAAAACTCAGATTATTCATTACAGGTAAATTCCTGAACAGTGTTTTGGACTGTGCAAACAAAAAAAGCACCCCCTGTCATCCCCCGTCACCCGCTGTGTGTGGCTCGTAACTTATTTAATGCGTCTAATTGATATTCAAGCTCGCCGACTTGCATAACATTAAATGTTAAGAACTTTTGTTCTTCCAGTAATGGCTGCAAGTGACATACTCGTAACAGAAGCGAAAACAATGTAAAATAACTGCTCTACCCTACTCAGACCTAAACAACAGACGCCTGTCTCAGGCTGGACATGAGCTGGTGGAGCGAGCTCGAATCCTGCCCAGCCCACGATGTTTGTATGCAATTTTCAATAGCGATAATCATCCTACTAACCGCCGAAATCCCTTCCATCTGGGGGTTCTACAATGGGATAGCCGTTATAAGTCTAAACATCGTTGCAAAAAACCGGGAAACCTGCAAAAATACTGCGTTAACACAGTCTATTAACCATTATTCAATCCACGATTTATACCCCTACCTGTAATTAATTAACTTATTAACTTCCAGCTTACCTAATTTACCGACTGACTTACGGAATAATTCACTGGAAAATACTCTAAATTATCCACGGCCGCCTCCTTCCAAATCGATTCTAATCCACTGATTAATCATCCCATCATTCGACGCTACAAAGTCTGGGCTACTGACATCTTCGTTAAATAAATAAATAAATGACACTATACAGGCTAACTTACGCAAATCAAAACTCAACCAACAAACAGTCGTGTCGTTCTGGACTGCGAGAAGGTCTGAATATCGCTCCACACGCATGCATGTTCACGTTTTGTCCCTTGCATAGTTTCAAGAAGGTCGATTCACCGAACCCTTGCCTCGAAGATTCCTAATGGATTAATCGTCTTAGAAGTGAATTCCGTATCGGAATTTGCCACAAATCCTAAATCCGTGATAGATGAACAAAGTTTGACAAATCAGAAAAGTGACAAATATCGTGTCGACTCGACAGATGTACAATACGCGATTATGTGTTGAGTCGTCCTGTGTCCTAGGTACAGACCATGGTACGGGCTGTCACCCCCATGGAGGCCTACCATGCACGATATCAACCCGTGAAAGCAAAGGGTTATTTATTGTACTAATGGTCTTCAGCTACGTGTGGTCGGTTACTTTGAAGTACAGAATACACAAAAACATTTTCACTATCGAAACTCGTTAAGAATTTTAATTATTACAGATCGTGGCGGTATCTCTCATATATACATTGCGCGAACGAAGCAGATGAGCTGCATCAGAACACAAGATCTATTTCGCTCTTCCAACACTACTCCTACTCGTTCTGAAAAAAAAAATTCTCTCAGTATGCGAGAAACACGTCAAAACCTATAAAATAAATAAGCTGCTTATCTGGTTTCGTATTATCTTTGATGTAATCGGATATGGCTCAATTTCGTCAAGCTTCTCAATGACTCATAAAAATATGTGACTTACAACATAAAACATTCAACGTACATGTTTATGTACTACACGGAATTCAAATCACAGGAATTCCAGCGATAAAGCGACAATGTTGTTTGCTGTGCATGTAACAAATGCTTGTTAGATAATAAAGAACGCCACATCTTATAAAATTATTATTCTACTGCAGCAGTAAAATTAAACATTATTTTCATGGAACACGTGACCTCTCGTCACCAATAAAATGCAGTGAAATCTCACATCGTCAGAATTTTAACATCCCTCACGAACATATCCAAAAGATTCTCCACATTTCTGCCCGAAAGGCGTCCTTTATCATAAGAAGGGACTAGTAAAAATGTTTTAAACTTGTCTGCCACAATAAAGGAAGAAGAATTTTATCGGATTTTGTTTAAAAAGTGCCCACCATCTGTGCAATCGAATCGGCAGTGCTCTGTTCAATTAATCCTTTAAAGACCACTGGTAACGGCAGTCAGCCACGGGTCCCATGAATATTGTAATAAAGAATTTGTGTTTTATATTCATCATATTTAATTACTTTTCGCAGTTCCTAACTGTATAAAAAATTTAATAATTCGACAAACTTAAGGTGCACTTAACCCGAGATGTAAGATCGAACCGAAATTCTATTTATATTCATACAGAAGAAATGAGTAAAATCGAGTTACTACAAATGATACTAAAAAGAGAAATGTTCCTGCGTTTAGAGACAATAAGACTTCTGATTACATCCCACGAAAAGAATCGAACGATCATGCATATGATGATGACCTTTCGGGCAGTAAAGATTGACACGAAATGTAAGTATCAGCAACCCTGTGGGCACTCAGCTAGTACAGGCTATAATTAAACGCCGTATTAAACAACCGAATGCTTTGAATAAATTATACATATATTTAGATCAAAAAGACAGTGTAACCCACTAGGTTACCTTTACCTACGAGTTTTCGAGACGCTCCAAACAAATCATATCTTTAAGAATCGCTCCTCCCTCATCCGTACACATCACTTCAGTAAATCACGAGTCGGACCATCCCAGCCGACGTGTCGACATGCAAAACTGTGTTTAAAAATCAATTACCCGAACCCAAGACTTCATACAAGAAACAGACGTAAGGAAATAGGAACATCGACACTCACGGCATACAAATTTATAGAACGGAACTGTTTCAAAGAACACTGACAATTTGTAAGCAATTTAAATTCATTAAGCAAGAATTTACTACCAAATACGTTGTCAAGCAAATATAGGGTGTCACGATGAATACACGATATAGAACACTTAATTGCTTTCCCTGATCGGAGCGTGAAGGTATCCACTCTTACGGTAATGTTGGCCTAGTGAAGGCAGCTGCTCACTATTTCTCTAGTATTACTGAAGAACTTCGATGATGAATAGCGACCCTGAAACTCCAGGCATTTGTCATTCAGTGTGGACAACTCGCATAAAAAGGTGATAAATTCTGCGACCCTGCAGACTACTCGTAGGCCTAGCGCCAAATGACAATTACTTCACCTTAATATATGTCCATCGATGTTTTTGGTTTACCCCGACACAACTATTAAACTTTCTAATTACGAAGACTGACGTAACAGGACTGAGAAGGAACTACTTTTACGGCACACATTTCACTGAACAGAGGTAACCGACGCCAAGCTCCTCTCAGTTAAGCCCTAGTCTTACCGAGCACGTTGATGTGTACGTCTCTAAACATGCATTTGGGAAGAACCGGTTTCGAACCTCGGTGGGATTAGCAGCTACAGGATTTTACGTGGCTTTATTCAGTCTCCAGACGAATGCCGGAATAGAATGCTTGAAAAGGCCACGACCGATTCCTTTCAAATCTGTATCTACTCCTTCCTAATTATCAATAAGTTCTGAGACCCAGAAACTTACTCATTTTACAACAAATAACTAATAATGGTTACAGCAGTGGCAGAAATTAGCCGATAAGTACAACCATTTTTAGCCTTGAAGATGGAGACACTTCATCCGACATTTTGGTATCTACCTATGAGTCTACACGGCGTCATAACGTCGTCTTAACTGTCGTGAAAACTTAAAATCTCAGCTGTAACAGACTACGTATCGAGAGACAGCTCTTATTTTCACATGAAATTTTATCCAGCATTCTTCTCTAAGCATACAGACAAAATTACTAAGCAACAAAAATCTGAATCTCGGCGTAAAACATCGACAACTGACCAGATATTTTGCATTCGTCAGACACAATGTGTCAGCGCATCAGCTGTTCAGCTTCAAAATTTAATTTCCCATCAATCTGTCCCTGGTATCGGAGTTAAATACGGAAACATACACAAAAAACCACACTACTTAAATAAAAGAATCTCTCTTTAACTTTTTATCGTCGTAAGTTCGTCACATGTGGCGTTCTGAAAAGGGAAAGGCAGGATATTTCACAATCTGTACGTGTACACATCAGTTGGCGATTTGCATGCTACGCTGACAGTCGGAATTCATTAACTTTGCCCGATATGCGAATCACTTGTGAAACAAGAAATTATTACACAAGCGCCAAGATACCAACATCTGTCGAAAGAATCTTGTCTAAAAAAAAAGACGCAACAATACAGATTAAGATTTTATAAACTTTCGGATTGTGTTTCGAACTAGTTGGTTGGATCAAAAATTACACAATGAAATTAAAATTTCCACCAACCGCATACGTCACTCCAACATGGGTCATCCAGATTCGGACAAAGAATATGAATGCGCCTTAGTGTGGGCTAGTTCGGCGTGCCGATAAACGAGAATTTCTCCAGACAGTTACCAGATATCATTCACCCAGAGCTGAGTTACTGGCCATCACGTTAACCTAAACTGAAGCCAGTAATTTACACCTTGTACAACCTCGGGCGACGCCGCCATCCACAGGATAATGTATGCGCATTCCGAGGTGCATTCGGCTATAAAATTGATTGAACATTTTAGTGTGCAACAATTCCGAAACAAATGAAGTACAGTACCTCCGCTGAAATACAAAATTAATAATCCACGTGTAGAGCTGAAGTTGCTGTCAGATCGAAAGTTTCGTTGATGGCTGGTTTCGTGTTTCTGCTCGACATGAAGGGTATAAGTATAACGCTACTTGTACTGACTTAAGTCCCTCTTACAAAGCACCAAAAATATGTAAATTACTATAGTGAAACGAGTAACTATATCTTTGGCTGCAGATCCCGAAGATTCAACAACGCCAATATCAAAGCCAGCAACCAGACACGGTCGTAAGCCACAAAATATCTCCCTATTTATTTTATTTAGTGTTCTGTTTGGCGACAGGTCCATATGAACAGGATCCTTCCATCCTTTTCTCGGACTGGGACCTGTTCATATACGTTCTTGGCAGATGATCCAGAAGTGGTTTGCCATTGCCTTCTTCTGTGTGTGAATGGAGTAATTGTTGGGATGGCACGGAGAAACCGGGGAAGCCCCCGTAGGAAAACTCCGTGTTGCCTAGACCACGGCCTTGCCCAACACAAGTTATAAATTCGGGCACCGCCGGGAATCGAACCCGAGACCCCAGGATTACAAAACCAGCGTTCTAACCGCTAGACTCCATTTTACAATTATCCCGTCATTTACCCGATATTTCAACCGAACTCTCTGCAACGGGTTTTGTCATAAAATTCTTCACGGAGGCCCAAGGTACCTCATATCGCTGCTGAGTGTTCAATCATAACAATACCAGAAGACCCGTATAAATCACGTTTTTACCCTTGAGTAATATTCTATATTTCACCTCGTTATAATAGACAGTTACAGCAAAGTCTGACGCAAACAGCGCATGACGTAAAGATAAAATAGTCGACTGACTTCAAAATTCATTTCTTGTTTGTGCGTTCTCTGCACGGAATGCGTACACGTAACTCTTATAGTAACAGAGAGACCGTAACCTCAGTCTGTCCGCATGTTTCATTTCAGAAATTACTGAATGGATTTGGATGGTAAATGCTGTGGAACTACAACAGCAACTATCGAGAGAGTTCAGTTCTGATTAGCATCTGACCCGCACATCAACCACAAATCGATTTTTATCGATATACAAACAATCCACCTAGGAGTATCGTTAAAACAATTTTAACAGAACATGAGACACAGATCTCATTAAGATGTCCATCAACTTTTACACAGTAAACTTTCTGATATGGTACAGCTACAATTAGCGACTTACAAGACTGGATAATTCACCTGGCCAACAAATTAAGAAAATCGAAAAAAAATTCAAATGAAATTGCGTACATTAATGCCATCTACATTTAGTACTATGAACAATAATTTTAACGGTGATTCCTTTAAAATATATAAATTCTGATTTGAAGTTAATCAGAAGTAAAATTTATATGAAGATGGCTGTCTTCTGGGTTGTAGCGCCGTATAGTCTGATAGAAGTTTGCCGACGCCCTGACGATGGAGGCGGCAAGGACCTCTGAAACTCACCGCCGTGAAACTTCAAATCCTAAAATTTATATTTTGAACGATTCTGACCAAGCTCATATTCCTCCCCCAAAAACTTTTAGCGAAAAACCTCTAACGCAAAACTTTATCGAAGTCGTAAAGTAGTTCCTCAGATAAAAATTCGTAAGGGCAAACAAACGCGATCTTCCCACGACGTTCTCTGGGAGGAGCGCACTCTTCACCTTTCAGCGTTTTTAACCTCGACACACGGCGTGCCAACCAAAATATCGCGTACCACACATGGCACGTGTGCCAAGGGTGAACACCGCTATTGTAGAAAGTTAAGTAACCTTGAAATTAATCCACGGTTTAAAGTAAATTTATGTTTCATCGTCGTCCTTTGGATGCGCCTGCGAACTGCTGCTGGCTGATGTTTTATAAAACGAAGAGGAGGGCGGGATGACAGCTGTCTGTCCACCTTTCGTTAGTAAACCCAACTGGACTCTGATGCTTCTATATAATTATGGCACGTCACGCGAGCGAACTGTGCCCCGTGCCGTGTCTGAAGGCTCTGCCCCTTCCATTTCACCCCAAACGCGTACATTATGACGTGTACCAAGCAGGGGCTCGAAACTGGTCCAACCAGGTACACACATTTCTCACCAAAATATCCTACGTCTGTTGGGAAAAAAATGCCAATTTATGGCAAACTCAGAAAACACAAAAAAACAGTTGTCATTCATCTTAATTTCGATGGCTCACGAGTTGGATCTTGGCCGGACTGTTTAGACTAACGGAAATCAGGGTTCTCTTGGTTCCGCTCAGCATCTTCAGGCAAACGCCGGAATCAAAGGGCTTACCTTCACGAATGTCTACTTTCAAATTCTTACTTAATCATCATTCATGGTCTTACTCTACATTAAAAAACCTGTGCAGTTTTCATAGGAACCGTTCTTAGTCCAAACATTACCATTACAGCCCCGTTCCTTCAAATTCCTTGGTTCTGTTCCATTATAAATCCACGCAACAAGTTTTCAGTCTCCCGCAGTCCTTGGCGGTCTCAGAATTTTTGTCCGTTCATCACGCCCATTATTACCGTGAGTCCGAACCACCACATAATTTCATATACATCTGTTTACCATTATCTGATAAGAATATCCTGTGCGCATCAATGCCACATCCTTACTGTGCGCAGCCGTGGAGATAACACTCCGAGCACAGGAAGACATAAACTTTTACGAGTTCATTACGAAAAAATCCACTAGCCCTGTTAACAGCGAGAATTGCATGGATCTGTAAACGTTCTATCACAATTCTTCAATTATCTATCTGTTTCTCTACGCAGCTTAATCTTGGTAATGATTCCATTCATTTATTGTAACTGTACTGATTTGGAATGGAGCCCGAGCACGCAGAACTTATTTCCTCCACAAAATGCACAACTTCATCACATAATTCAGTACGAAAGCACGAAACCGATTCGCTATCCATTGATGTAACCGTAAACAACGCCCCCTCGTTATGTAAACAGAGGTCATATTTTCAATCTATGAGCAATCACAATTTTTAAAGGGTCGTGAACATGATCTGATCACATTCAGGACAGAACTCGTCACGCCACTCGCACCGGCGCGTTATAATTCTTTCGTTCTTTCGTCGACTGAGCAATGGTGCTTGAAACAGTCGCTAAAAATTGCCACCTAGCGAAGTTCAGCAGCACTAAGAAACATGTGAAGCCTTCCTGGCGACATTATGAAAAAGTTCCCTGTTCATGTGTTTCCTCGGCAAATTATCCAGAAGTGGTTTGCCGTTGCCTTCTTCTGTGTGTGTGTGAATGATGATGAGAACGGAGTACTTGAGTAAGTGTTGGGATGCCGCGGAGGAACCGGAGAAGCCCCGGAGGAAAACTCCGTGATCCCTGGACCACGGCCTTGCCCGACACAAGTTATAAATCCGGGCATCGCCGGGAATCGAACCCGGGACCCCAACGTTCTGACAGCTAGACCACTGTCTTCCTGTACATACCACATTCTAAATCATCGACATACAACGACTGTCAATTAATTAAAAATTCTGAAGTAAATTGCTGTTTCTCTGAACTGGTTGGGCTCAGGGAAACTTTTTGCCCCACGCATCTGGGTCTGGATGCGTTAAGAAAAGGAAAATACTCGTTTCCTGTTCATTATCATGGATGAAAAGTAATCCCTGCCTCGTGCTACTTGTTCTCTTGAAGAATGCACGTGAGAAGACGCAAAAAGACAAAAAAGAAGAGAGCGGTCCTACCTCCGGGTCGATCCGGCGGTACTCTGCGTCGTCTTCGTCGACTTCGAAGTACAGTTCTGTTGAAGTGATGGAGACAGTTCCTGGTGTAACCACACCTGGCGCCACGAGGCGGGCCTTCGTGCTGATATTCACGGGACCTGCAGAAAACAAATTACGCCGACTGTAAGTATATATCATGTTTCCATTTTATGCTGGTCAAAAGACACTAACACTTTCATTTTCATTCCAGGATGAATTATATTCTCCGCCAACTCACCTGTGAGGTCAACATCGAGGTCACGATCATCAGCCAGAAGCTCGCTGTCGTCCATTAAATCACTGGACTGCATCTGCTGTTGCTGTCCGCGCGAAGCTGCTAAGTGAGCGTGAAATTCCTCACGAGCCTGAAGAATGGCATCCTCCGGAGCACCGTGCTCAAGAGCTGCCTTCAACGTTGCTTCTGGGTGACTTGAACCAAGAGGATTGTGTACAAAACGTTTTCTCCGCCTTGCGTCATCTTCCCACGCGTCCAATTTCCAAAATTCGTTCAACCTGCACAGAAATTTTCTGTTAAAAAGTAATGACTTCATGAAACTTTGCCATTATTAATTTTAAAGAAAGGATAATACGACACAAAATATTATGAGGATAGAGAACGCTCTTGTTCCAGAAGCTACGACACTTACATGGCCGTGTGCGGATCCATGTAACCCCAGGCACCGTGCTTATTGGACATGATATTGCGAACCTTCTCCAGCAGCCGGCTAGCGATCACGTTGTCCCTTCGACGTGCGGCCGTGATGAGATGGTCGCACATCCGTTCCTCTTCCCGTCTATCTAGCAAAGTCTGTGCGCACTGAGACTGAAATCAAACGACGACACAGATTAACGCACACAGACAATAAATGATCCATATCAAATGGAAATAATGAAAGAAGACTAACCACAAAAAGGAAGCTGTAGTCTGAATATCATTTTATGTTGGCTCACGGGAATAAAACTTGAGGAAAAAATGAAAACGGCTGAAATGAGACTTTTAAGGTCAGTGAATGGCTGTAAGGCCCACTTAATGGTACCTGCACCTTGTCGTGGTGGTGGGGCTTGAGTACCTCAGTGGCCCCAAGAGCTACTGGTAGGGTTGGTAGAGGGGGAGAGGTCAGACAGAGACAGGTACCCTGGTCCTCCAGGTTGGGAGTTGGTCGCAAGGCCAACAACCTTGCACCGTAAAAAGGAAGATGTTTCGGAACCTCAATCAAAGCCTCGGACAGACGGACCAAACAGAGGACCGAATGGAAGAGGAGAATTGAGGAGGCCGTGGACCGAATATGGGCCGGAGAGCCATAGAAGAAGAAGAAGAATGGCTGTACAAGATTAGATTAAATAAAAGATGACGATATACCAGCAAAGAGTAAAACACATAAGATACTTATTATTAAGAAAACAGAATTTGCATAAAGAAAATGTTTGAACATCAGAAAGACATCAGGAGGTGAAATGAACAGGACAGATTCAGGAATGTCGTGATTAAGTAGGCATAAAATCAGAATAGAATTTTACTTCACATACATCTTAATTTTAAGTTTATGATATCAACACTTACCTCAAAATCAGCATGTTTCAGAACATCGTCTGCTCTCATCCTATTGAGGATGAACTCGGCCTCATTGGCCACCCTCACAATGTGGTCCTTCATTGCATGTGATAGCAGCCTGTGAAGAAACAATCACATTCCATTTGTAAAACGATCACATTAAAACTTCAGACGGTATGTCTCCAATTAATATTGAAATGGACAGAACAATAAATATAAATGCAGAAGTGAGATATGTTTTGAACAGAGACAATTTAGCGCTAAAATAATTACAATATGCCCACATATAAGGGACACAAAATGAGTGAACACCTTAAATGAATTTCAGATTTCCTGCCTAAGGATCCTTCTTTATAAAAATATATTCAAATAACAGAAAATCCTTCCTCCCTTGAGGAACAGCATATTCAGCTGGAAGAACCTCTACATAAAAAACTCTCACGTAGTCTCTGAACAACTTTACAGTTATTTGCTCTTGGTTCTTTCTAGATCTGAGTAGGACTGGGATTATATAATAACAGCATAAAATTATTAACAAACAGCTCTAGGGACGAAGACTTATAACATAAATAAATATGCATCCAGGCCTTAGTGATAAACAATCACGAAGAAGACTTCTGTCTTCTGGGTTGTTGCGCCGTGTAGTCTGGTCGATATCAACCAACGTTTGAGAGGTCATACTGCCTCCGTCATCGCCCTGATGACAGAGGCAGTATGACCTCTGTAACGTTGGCAAACATCGACCAGACTACACGGCGCAACAACCCAGAAGACGGAAATCTTCTCACCGCTGTGAAAACCTCAAATCTTACAATCAGAAAGAACATACCTCCCCTCATTAATAAGCTCAATGAAGGCAAGACCAGCGTGTTTCTGCAATGAATTCTGCCATTCTTGAGAGCACAGCAGCATCACTAATTCAACGACGGAGTTGCTGTTCTTGAAAGTTGTCAATCCTACAACAAAAATTTCACATCACCAAAACATGCTGTGTAAGAGAGAAAAAGTTTTTTTTAAATCAGCCATAAAAAAAAAACACAGATCCTCACAACAGCCACAACAGAGGGAATTTCCACCTGGAAGTACACGAGATTGCTTCAATAAGAATCTGTCGACTTACTTGTTGTACAGAACTATTGCGTACAGGTGTTAGGACATTTTGGAATAATGCTCCAGTTTTTGACAAAACCGATAAATTTCAATTTAGGCTTCACATAAAGTTGGAACTATAAATGACTGATATGTACCAAAATTAAATAAATCTGATAACTCTTAGTGTGGTTCCCCAATACCAAATTTTGTCGAGTAGTTCTGAAGGTAAAAGTTGTCAATGGACAGTTGGCTCCCATTATGAATTCATTCTGTACACTCATTGCAAATAACGCAGAGAACATATACTAACAAAACCTTACTGTCCACAATTACTTACTCCCATGCAATACTTCTATTATATTCAAATATAAAAGTGTACTTCCACAGAATCTAAGAATAAGACTTTAACACATTAATTCAAAAATGAGGAGCCAATAGCCACACAAATTAAGAGCAGAAAATGGAGGTGGATAGGACATACCCTGCGGAAGGACCAAAACGCTGTCGTAAAGCAAGCACTCTCCTGGAATCCCCAGGGACGGAGGAAAAGGGGAAGGCCAAAAACAACCTGGAGGAGAACCACTGAAGAGGAGGCAACGAAGGAAGGAAAGACCTGGAGGGAACTGAAAGTTCTGGCTCGTAATAGAACTCGTTGGCGCTGCTTTGTCGAGGCCCTATGCTCTGGCTAAGACTGACAGGACATAATCATCAATCAAATCACATTAATTCAAGGTATTAAAGCTCTCCATCAGTTGCTCAATCAAATCACATTAATTCAAGGTATGAAAGCTCTCTATCAGTTGTATAAAAAAGTCAATTTAGTTAGTTCTCAAAATAAACTTACCTTTGCCCTCCATAAGGAGTTCCTGCCCATGTGAGCCAACCAGGGTTTTGGAAAGGAAAGGTGCAAAGTCAACCATGATTTCCCTCAGCAGCGGACACACTGATCCAAGTGCCATCTCCAATTTCTGAGTGAGAGAGGCTTCACGCGAAGGCGTGGGCACAGCCAGATGTTCGACAAGAGGTTTAATGGGTAGCTCATCAGGTCTGGCCTGAGTAGGGGCAGGGCACAAGCCATCAGGGACTCTCACCACAGAGATCTCCCCCATTGGCTTCTCTCCTCTCTCCACATTCCCAAGACCACTTTCCATGTTGCCCTCAGCATCAACTATACCACCTGAGGACATGACAGAAAATGCTTTTGGATCACACACAAAGTATTACTTACATTAGCAGAATATGGTTGAAATTTTTAACCAAAATATTTCCATTTGACACAAAGCCCCATTAGATCTTCTAATTTATGTGAAAGATTATTGCACTGTTACTGCAAAATATAGATATAAAATTTGTAAGAGCAAACATAGGAAAGTTTTTGTTTCACTTATACTGTAAACTAAATTTTAATGTTTCATACTACTTCCACAATGATGGGTTTTAAATTTACACAATGATAATAATACAGACCTCTAGAGTGAGACATGTTATGGATGTTCCTGTGGTCCTCTTTGTTGGTTATTGGGTCGCCATCTTCATTAAGGTTCACGTCAGTCCAGCTTTCATCATTAGAAGCAGGTTTATTGTCATCTATGAGAATCTCATTGTCTATATTGTTCTCTGTTGTGGAATTCAAATTGATAGAATTTACCTCCTCGACTGAATCGCCACTCTGAAAGCAGAAGTTAAAATGTGAACCAATGTCATTCAAAGCAGTCAAGTTACATTTTTTAAAGAAACAAAATCCTAAACTCAGGGGAATTTCAATGTCTGCTTTAGGTATTACATTCTTGTTACTTAATTTGGTTATATATTCCTCATAGAATATACAATAACTTTATTTATATATACATATACAGACACAGATTACATAATAGGAAGCATCAGATGTTGGACATATACAGACACAGATTACATAATAGCAAGTATCAGATGTTGTCTTATTAAGACTGGAGATCCATCAGCAGTTGTGGTGTCAAACTTAGAGAGCCAGAAACAAACTTTCAACTTTGAAAATTTGGTCGGCACAAACCAAAAATGAAGGGAATACAATTACCTGTGAAGCAAAACCAACTAGCAAGACATGGTTTTAGCAACATTAATTACATTAATCTAAAATAAGTATCAATTACAGAACAAATAAATGAATGATGGAAAATATGACATATTTTAGCTAACCAAAATATACATTTTTCATTTATATAATTAAATTATTAAAGTTCTGATAAATTTTTTTTTCCAAAAATACAACATGCTAATGCATGGTAATCATGGATTTCTCACTGGTAATAAACCTAGGGGCATGTCCCCCATAAATTAGTTACTACTTTACACTCGTGTCATATTCACGTCATACGGACGACAAGTGAAGCAGGTATAGCCTACCAGTGGCATGCAGCAAAAATACAAAGCTACATTTACCTTATTGGACTGCAGGGTAGGGGGTGGTAGCCTGGCATATCTCTGCAACCCATCACTCGGATCTATATCGTAAGGATGATTTAGCGAAGACGCATGCGAGGAAGCTCGTGACCTTGTGCTACCCTACAGTGTTAGTAACAATTCCCTCTGTTAGAAAACTATACAACTATTGAAACTGCAGATGTTTCTTAGTAAATTCCGCTGGGTTTCAACTACAAAAGTGTTTTATTTAGGAAAGACAAATTTTTGCACCCATACCAAATGGCAGTCTGCTGAAAATGTTGTGTATATTAAACAATGTTAATGATAATGGGCATTCTTCACACACATTATGGTTATTGATTGTAGATACAGATAATGTTAAATTAAATTCTTATTTTAATGTCTTCATATTTATTTATTACTGCTTGTATTTTATTTGATATATTTTTGCACAGCCTCCAAAAGTGTGTGTCTCTCAATTATGTTTCCTTTCTTCAGTTAAAGTTGTAATAGTTGTAAGAGTTTATAATTTCTATTATATAGTTTTTCAGGAAATAGACAAAAATAATTCTGAATGCCAGTACGCATTTCCCCAATTTATTCTGTTGCTAACTTCATTAGGTAAACCATTTTTATTTATTACTGTAATTGTAAAGTACATGTAAAACTCAATTTCAATTAATTTATTACCAATTTATTACACCACATCAACTGAAACCCAAGGGAATATACATTATTGACTCAATATTAGTAATGAAAGCTGAAAATGAGATTCTATTCTAGTTAAGAAATAGCCATTTCAAGTACAGCAGAAAACTAACCTCAACCTCAACCATGAAATCTTAAGCAATAATAACAATTGATTTTCTACCTTAAGAGAAGGTGGCCCACTAGAATGAGTGTCAGGATCTGCCAAAATAGATGAGTTGTTCTCATCAACAACAATCACCTCATATTCTCCATCTTCCTGAGATAACTGCTGACAAAGGCTTCTCGGCTGGGCTGCAACATGTTCATTACAGACACACATTAATATCTACAACAATCTTTACAAGAACTGGTCGTCAAAATCTACAATTTAAACTTGATCTTACAACATTTTGGACTCTGACATTATACTGCCATATTTGCTTGAATACAATGTACATTGTCTCTCTCTCTCTACATACCTTACATGTCTTACATTCACACATTCAATTCTGTTACGAAATTTACAGAAGCATTTTATATGTTGCACCAGCAACAGAAATAATTTGGAAATTCTAATGAAATGAAACACTGCATTTAAAAACATGTACTTAATAATAAGAGATTTTCAATCTATACATCAGCCAAGAGCAATAATAAAGTGTACTAATCCAAAATAATACCAAAAATGTTTAATGAATTGATACCTCAGGTCTGAAATTTTCATTGCAGTGAATGCCACATTCCACATTTACAGATGTGTACTGTATTTAAGAACTTGTACAGTGGCTTGTACAAATAGAAAAGTGTAAACCTATTTCTCCAATTTAACATTTGAAAACTGGGTTGAACTTTAAATTTGGTTAAATATGGAAAATTATTTATCAAATAATTCCACTAAATGTAACACACAGAATGAAAATATTTCCGTTCAAATTGCCATTCAGATTGATAAGCCAAGACGATACAATGTTCAAATTATAGTAAGGCTGAGAGCTTGTGTAGATAATTTTAAGATTTTACCAAATACAGAACACTATAAGCCAATCCTAGTACTCATGCAATATAACATGTTCTGTCTCAGGTAGGGCATACATTGGGTTTCAAATTCAAATCCTTCCTACAGCATGGACGTGTATATACATGCACTTTTACCACCAGCAATCATTGTATATTAATTTGTGTTCATCCCAAGGGTAAATGCCTATGTAAATGAAACACAGCTGATGAATCTTTTGGAAAAATGGTCTTACCAAGAATGCTACTGAAAAATTTACAGATTACCTCAGTGTTTCACCAACTTTCTCGCATTTTAAACAGGAAGATGTCATGGTCCTTTAGTCAAGTCAGTATAAGGATATAAAATTAAATTAATACAGTGAATCTGACACAGGGAAAACCTTAAAATGTGAGACATTTTTCTAATTAAATAAAATCAAAGATAATAAATTTTCCTTCAATATAACACTACAAAATCTGTGCTTATCCACATGTTTTGTGAAAAACTGACTGCTTTCTCAAATATATTTCCATCCCTAATAATTCCTGTCACCTTAACAACTGCCAAAGAATCTTTTCTGAGGTGGAAGCACCTATGAGGTCTACTCCACTATCCTCCTCCTCCAATGGTAAGATGATGGTTGTCAGAAGGGACCTAAAATTTAGGGCACGCTCATTCACTACAGTGACACGGTGTAACCAACATCCACAGTTTTACCTTTGCCAGAAGTAAGAGAAAGAATCACATAGGATCTGGCCACTCTTGAACCAGTCCAGCAGCTTACCTCTGATTACTAGGTTCCCAGAGAGTAATAATGTCATAAATGATCTACAAAAATTATGTTTGTCCTCAAGAAGAGCTCTCCAGCGTTCTCTTTTATCAAACCTCTCGATCATAATTTATTTTCATTTTTAAACAGGCGTAACACTTCTGTGCATGCTTCACCTCCAAGGGACTAAGCCTGCATACATGATGTAAATGCACAGGAATTACTTTTATCTGTAAATTCCTTGCTGTAATAACACTTTACGCTCCAGCTAACAACCTCACATATTACAGCATCAATTTATAAGTACCTGGCAGGCTAAATGTCACAGAAATCATATATGCCATGCTTTTGAAAACAACACCAATGTCACTATAAAGAGTCTACATAACATTTCAATTAAAATTACGTACAAATAGAAGTTAAATATATCCATGTATACACATACACTAGAATATATGCACCACTTTTTGTAAACATGTTCTGGAACCATTAATAATAAAATAAAGAGCAAAAATCCAGAGCTTGACTGAGGCTCATACTCCATTATTCATCATAGCATATTACACTGTAACTAGCTGTACATGGAAAATTCATTACAAGTTTAAAGAATATTTTTTTTGCTAAAAATAAGACTGGCAAAGTTCACCGCATGTCACAAATGGACACGTATTCATTAAGATCACAGTATTTGATGATAATTATTTGAAAGATAACAGAATGTGCATAACATAAAACATTCATCTTGTTATAGGCTGTTCCATCAATCCCAATTAGAGCAGGTTCACTCAGAAGAGTATCCATTGCCACACCATGTATTTGCAGCCCTTTAAAAAGAAACGTCACACCTCTTCTAACATTGTTAATAAAGGATTTTTTATCTTATTTTTTCCCAAAACTAATAAAGAAATAAGAAAAATTATTACCATATGCATATTGGTAATCCTCGAAACATTGAACAGAATGAAAACATTAAATTCTACAAAAGCATTAGAAATCAAATTATACACTGCATCATACTTTTAGTTGAAAATCAAACGTAGATGTCTAGAATATTAATTATCTATAAATCAAGAACATAATGTGCTTGTAATCTGAAGCATTACATCAAATATATAATGCTAAGCATACTGTACTTCTAAAAACATTATGCTAAATATGTACATTTCATAAAAAACCAGGGAAAAGCAAAGGCCATATCCAAGGCTACATTATCACATTTTTTATCTGAAACTGTCTATATAAAATACAGCAGGTTTCTTCTGTAATTACTATAAGATTTCTTTAATTAATACAATGATTACACCCAGACATCCACAGAAAGAAGTACCTAACCAACATCACTACGGCACAGCAATTTATATGTATAAAACACAATGACATTTTATATGTGAATGCTGTAGTTTCTTTGTATACGTATTTTCACCTAAAAACATTACTATCATAAATAATATTTAACTATGCATACAATCTTTGCTGCCTAGCAGATAACTGTGTTAAATGGAATTTTGCAGAAACCTGTAGTTCAGAAGCAAATCTGTAGTTTCCACTCTATAACGCTATAAAAATGATATGGTATAGTATTCAGTACTGACTACACAATCAGAAATTCATCTATTTTTCTAATATGAGAAAGGGATGTGATTCTCAAGGGTAATCAAAATATATTTTCATAAATAATCCAAAAGTCATAAGTAACCACATTTAATATATAACATTTGAGTAGCTCATATTTCACGTAGTCTCCAAGATTAAAATAACAAATATTACCAACACTGACCCTGAAATAAGGCAGGAAGTCCCTCTTTAATATCAGTAATCTTTACTATCTCCACCTGCTGGACCACAATGACTATACATGGAAAATATTTAATATAAATCTTGAAACATCTTTCGTCTCCACAACCTAACTGTTTTTAACACCCAATACCTGAAACTTCCCATATATTTTAAAACATCAGCATCAAAATATTAACAGTGAATGCAACAAACTGTTGCTTGCAAACTGGTGGTTGACAGAAATAAAGAGAAACATAACTCCATTTATAAAAGAAAAATTTCCTGGTTATCAAATACTTCATATTCACAACATAACAGCAGTAGCACATACAAAAGCATTCCCAGACAAGTAAAGCAAAAATCAGCATAACTTAATGCATCATCGACATGCAAACAAGATGCTTTCATAGGAGTTACCACATCAAAAGCTTGTGTTAGTGAAAAGCAACACAGATGAGGAACTGCAAGGGGATGGAAGGCAGATTTACTAGCATCCCTGTTTCTTAATATTACTTTTAACTTTTCACAAAATCTTCAAAGCAGATAAATACATAAATAGACTACAACACATCAATAAATCAACATTCACGGAATGCACTAGGCTAGGAATAACAAGATCAGTTCTTTACTCAGTGCATCTTCCTTTTCTTTTGGAGATATAACTGTTCAATTTGAGATGCTAGTAGGCGGTATGGCTGCAATAAACATTCAACCAAATTCACAGCTATATGGAAACAACTTTACTCATTACGTCAATTACCTTGATGACCAAGAGTTGAGTTTCTATATCTAGTTGGCACATGATTGTTGTTGTTGTTGATGTTGATGTGGTTGTTGTTGTGATTTTTGAACAAAGGGTTTCGATGTCGCAAAAAGGGTTGATGCTGGGCGTTGGGGTGCGACCCAGGTAGGAACTGAGGGTATACATGATGCGACCACTGGGGGAACAAAGGCCGCGCTCCCCCCTCTACATGTCAGCATCCCAAAGAAACAACATATACGCACACACCATTAGCAGTAATATGGCAGGAGAAGCACAACTAACAGGCACTTCTGATCCAATTCATGAAATGGTATGTTTCTCTTAAAATGTCTTACACTGGAACTTTTATCATTTTAGAACATCCAATATGTGCTTCCATGAACCAAAACTCCCAAATTATGTTTCTTATTAAGCTCCACATATATAAAATAATGAAAATTGATGTTCAGAATATTCTGTAAGTGTAAATTTAATTGGAAATTATCTATTTTAAGTTTGTGTTTTATTATTCAGTTCCACTGATACTTTTAAGGCAAAACTTTCATTGAATTACAATTCTAAAGAACCTGAAGGGGGACCATAAACTTAAAAAAAAAACTACATAGAAAATATGTATTTAATGAATTAATAATAACTTTCACTGTAATAGCAATGAAGTAAATAAAATTATAATGAATGTATACTATTGTTATATATACATATTTTACCCTGCAAGTATGTTTTCATTCAACATTGCAGAATTCATTAATTCACAATAAAAATACATAAGTTACTGTAATATTTTAGTAATTAAGCTTCCTGAAATATGTACATGGAAGTTCAAAGCAAGTATTCCAGATCAAAAATTTTCATCACAGTACAAAACTGTGATATGGTGTTCCAATGATTATAAAAGCTCAACAAAACAAATTTCTAACCCACTGATTGTGATCTACAACTACATATTTTATTGAAGTTACTTCTGTGCTCTATAATTGTGTTCAAAACATAAATAGGGTGTAAAGGGACAGATAAACACAATTTTAACCTCAAAACTAAGATGTAGCTGAGTGGCTAGTCTCAAGATCTGTATTTACTCAGTAACATAGTTCCCGGTATCTACTGACTAGGAAATTGGCTGGGCCCCAGAGCCATTCTGGATGTGACAACATAACAACAAAGATCTTAATGACCCCCATCAGGAATTGAAATTTGACACTGATATCAGTGAACACACTGGCATAACTCAATATTAAGGTACTTCTGGATCACTGTAATAGTGTTACTAACAACTAGAGCCATGTCATTCTTCCAACAACACATCAGCTGATTTATTAACTGTATGAAACAACATAAATCTAAATTTCAGCCAAAACAAAATCCACCACCTTTTTTGCACTTAACACTTCAAACAAACAAACCAACCAAAAAGCTAACTAAGGGCGGAGTCCTGCGCAAGCACAAGACATCGTCCCTTGCTACGTAACACCATTCCTGCGTACAAAACGCATTGCTGGAAATGGTAAACAGAGCCTTATAACTAAAACGGAAATTTTGCTAACGCTAACGGGGTTCTGTCATGGCGGGATGCTCGACCATTCAAACTACGGTCTGTCACTGCTGATGGGAGGTTATTCTGTCAGCCAACTTGTCCAAAGAATTTGGTTGGTTGGTTCTCTGAGGTTTGAACCCTGAGAGGGAGGGGCCGTTTCGGCTGAAGACTTAACACTTCAAGTAATTTCCTGTGATATAAAAATGCAACACTCATTTCATAATCACGGTTCACTACCAAATTGTCTCATTCTGTTCACATACCAGAGTTGTAGGTACATTTCCACATACTGCTAGAGGAAGAATGGGATATTTAACATATATCAGAACATTAGAAAAGTACTGTAACTTGATACATTCATTTGTCCAAAAGATGACTCTATAATAGTAGGCTACGTTGACAGTGGCAATCATTATCCTTCCAAGTGGCTGGTTATAGACTGGATGGCCATGGTTTTAATTTCCCACCTCACCACAATGTCCAAACTGGCTCTGCGGCTCATTCTAAAGCCTGCGTAATGAGAACCAGGGGCTAGTTCTCCAGGACTAAAACAGTGGGAGTTTGAAGCTAACCACTCACCTCCTGTTAGGTTAATGCCAATGACTAGAATGTGTGAAGCAACACCCCATGAGGTGGTATTTAGACACAGGGGCAACTTTTCATATTAACAATCAATTCATACGGAAGGAGTGATGTAAAAATACATGGGCTGGAAGGGGTTAAATGCATGTAACTTTTTCACACTTCATACAAGTCACGTGACCATTTCCTTACTGCAAGTACCAGTTTGCATTTCACTGTATCTACTGTTATCTAAAAACCCATCTCCCATACCAAAACCCCACAAACACTATAAATGATAATAACAAACAAAATTAAAAACATGCCCAACACAAACAAGTGTTTTAAATGTTAACATTCATGCTGTCAACCAGCAGGCACCTCGACCCCTACACAAAGTGACTTGATGTGGGAAGAGCTTCGACTGGGAAAGGACAGAATGGTGAGGAGGGGTGAAAGTGATGATACCAACTTCACCACACTAGCATAATCTCATGTGGACTAATACTTACTTAACCCTTCCAATGCAAATTTGTGAACTTTTTACATATTCAAAAAATGTAATGCCATTTTAATTTATTCTGTGTCCCTTCGGTTGGTCATTTATGAAGATCGTATATATTAAAAATGTCATGCCACTTCCACTGTTTTGTGTATGAAGTAAATGCATACAAGAGAGGTCATGTTTGTCCGAATTTTTAACCTAACTTGGTATTGGAAGTCTACACTAAAAGGCAGCAGACAGATTTGATTGGTTTACCAGTGTTATCAATTTACATAAAGCTCAAATCAATTTTTATGTGTTTTTTTTTAAAAAAACAGTGAATCATGCAGCAAATACAGATCTCATTAAGAGTAAATAACATTTCTTTGAATCATTTCCATGGTTTACACATTTAACAATATATGAGGAAAAATATGAAATATGAGGCCTACAAAAGAAGTGAAAATGCGGACTAGATCTGTATATATCAATTTATGACAATTTCATGACACTACCGAGTTTCCACCTCTAGCATTTCAGGGCAGTAAGATGTACAAATGCAAAATGATATGTCAGATACCTATGACTAATCTACATTAGACATTTATAAAATTTCTTTCATCAACAGTATATGGATTTAGACACTATAAGAGCAAAAAACTTACAGAAGATTGGTGCACCCGAGTATTGACAACTTACATAATATTACAAATTTCTTCTGGGTTTAATAACTGTGTATATCCAAATAATCTGGTGTTTTATGTCTAAATGTATTTCAAAACTGAATGTAACTAAAATATGTTTCTCATAAAATATTCACATTAATAAATGCCAGCATGGTGGGGTGGGTGTTGGGATTGGTGGTGGTGCCAAAGTGTCCAGGGTATGAAGTTGACCACTCACCTATGCCCAGTGAGTGATAAGATCTCAAATGCAAGGTGTTCTGTAAGATTTATTTACAGATTTTAAAGGAAGAAGCCACATCTTATTCGAGAAACACTACCAACAACTTCGTTTTGTAGGCCACAAAGCAATATGGAATCAATTTATGCTGTGTGAACACCGCTATGTATTGTGAATGCTTTGGCACAACAAATGACTGCTAAATCAGTGCCAACACAACCATTTCAGTGCCAGTCTCTCTTAAGATGCTAGGTGCAATAAATGATATGCAGATTTTGTTGAATTTGCTGTAAATATTAACATAAATTACTAGGAATTCTAAGTAATCTTCATGCATAACAAAATTAAATTTCCTGACCCCACTTTTCAATTTTTGACCTTGTATTCCCGGGTCAAGTTACATTCAGCAATCTAGTATGGTGAATATCACACATGAAGAATCACTCTGACAAATGTCAGAACTTCATGCAGTTCCTCTTATACTATTTGTAGACACAAATCTTGAAATTCACGAAAGTCTAAATCCTTGTGACCAACTGTTGGTCAGTGACCTACTGTTTGAGATGGACCATAGCATGATTTAACTAGCTCCATGAAGCATAATAAAATATTTGGAAATAACAATAATAAATCAAAAGTTCATTCATGGTAAACTTAAGTGGAGATTAAATTCATGGAATGCTATCATTCAGGTCAGAATATTTTGACTTCTCATCACCTATCTAAAAATATACAAATTAGAATATACAAGACTATAATTTTACCTGTTGTTTTGTATGTGCCTGAAACTTGCCTTTTACCCTACAGGAAGAACATTGATTGAAAGCATTTGAGAACAGGGTACTAAGGAAAATGTAAGTCTACAAGGTCAAGAACAGAATTTAAATAAATATTTTTCAGGCCCTACAAGACAAAGAAAAACTTGAAGATTTCTTTGGAGGAACTTGATTCAGTACTTTTATAACCACTCTCCAAAAATTAAACAGAGACAATATTAGCATTACATATTTGATTTAAATTTATTAAGCACTATGCCTTGTGTAATTTATAATATTACTACTGCAAAATAGAGTTCAACAGATTAGGAAAGCATTGTATTAAACCAAAATAATAAGGTACTAACAATTCACAATAATTCATGATAGCAATTTTACATAAAAACTCAACAGAAATGTAATTTATAAAAACAAGTTTTCTGTAATAGTTCATAGATATTTTGCTCTTGTGCAAAACTTGAACGTAACATGTACATCTTATCAGATTTGCCTCCAATTGTAATAAATATTAAAATATTTTTCTGCAATGTTGTTAGAACACAGTGACAATTATACTCCATATGGTCTTACATACATACAAGAAACTGACAATACTAAATAACGGACTAGTTAAAGAACTAATTAAACTTGTTTTCCACTCTTCCTTGTGTACACATGTAAAAATTTCTGCATATTGGTCAAGGATGAGTAGCAACTCTGGGCCAGTGGAGAAAAAGGACATTTCAAATACAACAGAGAATGAACAAAATAAATTAAAATAAAGTGAGGAATATAAGCAAACCTACCTGGAGGACTGCTTGCGCTGCCTCCATGATGTGATCCTCCATTGCTACGTAATGACGTTGCAGCCGTGGGTGCTGTGGGGCTTGGTGGCCGAGGTGTTAGCGGGGGCTCCAGAATATCCCTGTACTTGGATACCATCAACACTGAGATGAAGTAGACAATGGCGAGAGACAGGAATTGAGCTTGTTTGGTCTCCTCCTGTGAGAACAATTTAATGTTTTGTGTGATTTACTTAAATGCACGAGCAGTTAGAATTTGATCCAGAACTTAGAATGTTGGTCAATCAATGTTAATAAATTGTCTTATGTGTTTCATATTCATCAGTCTTCTAGATGTATTTACCGATTACACGCACACGCCTGTCTCATCCATGCAGCACAAAATTCTTACAATCTGTTGTCAGCAAATGGACAAAATGAGAAGAAGAAAAAATTGGGGTAAAATCTGAACTGTCCTTGTATATTATTTAACAATTTTCATAGTCACTCTACATGATTTTGAATATGGTCTCTTGCTCTGAAGAAAGAACATAAATTATTCACAAAGAAGAATTATTTACTAAGGAAGATGAAATAATAAGATAATTAGTAAAATTACACAATAAGGAACCTTGGAATTTATATGTCATATAGGGTAAAGAAATCTTTAAAGTTCTTGAGATGTAACTTATATGGAGGTAAGAAATGAATACAAAATTTTGGTTTGGAAACTTCTTGGAAAATGACAACCTCAAACACTGAAAAAGGGATGAGTCACTTAAGTGGTTCTTATTTAATTATGAAATGTTCACATTACCACTCATCAGTTTACTCACAATAATGCAATTGTGCTAGTTTCCAGGGAATTCTCATTATTGTGAACTGACTTCATGGTCCTACGGATCTTACATTTATGCAGAATTTTTTTTCCTATGGAAGCTTTCAAACATATTATATAGAATTTTTCCATAAGATATTGCAAGATAGCTTTTGTTTTTCAGTAGCAATGTCACAAACCAAATAAAAACAGAAGTTTTCACAACAATCATTAGTTAACAGCAATAACAATTACTTTCGATTTTTAATCTTTCTTCAGTCTCCATTTTTAGATACCCTGGAGACTTACAATCAGTCAGAGACAAACTGATACAAACAAAGAAGCCAAAGCTAACTCACCACATCCCTGTAGATGACAGCTCGCAATCTATTGACATCCATATCTTGCAATAATTTCTCCGGATCCTTCACAGGACTTGACTGACTTATTAAGTTTTCGACAATATTCTGTAGGACACAAAATAATTATATCAAGCCACAAATCATCTAAATAGCATTTAACATTGTCAATAATACTACACAAACACATTAGAGAAATAAATATTAAGTAAACACTTTCAGTGCCAAACCACATGTACTGTGCTGACTGGGTCAGATCAACACACATTTCTCATTAAATTCAAGTCCTTTACATCAAACCTGCACAGCATAACTGGGCCTTCTATTTCTCTATTTCACATCAGGAAGTCTGTTCAAAGAGCCCAGCCGTCAAATATTACACACTTTCTCTCATAATCATAGAAAGAAAGAGAAAAAATTTAATGGCATGAACATAATATCTCGACTACTCACTGATTTTAAAATAGTGACTACAATTAACTAAAGCACTTTCAGGTGAATGGAACATTTTGAAAAAAAAACTGCAGTAAAAGTTGTATTATCCAACACACTAGAACCTACAACCTTCTGTTAAACAGATTTTTCATACATCCCCAACACTAATCTTGCTTGTGTTAATCATAAACAATACCAAAGCTATCCAGAATGCAGTTTGAATGAGCAACAGTATGGAATCACTTTCTAAAATGCAGTATCTCCAGAAATAATATCTATGCTTTTATGCTGCTGTTTGTTATTGAATACAGTTTCTACAGCACTTTCAGCAGCCTTTTTTTACCAGAAAATTTGGAAAAACCTGTCACTGTGGTAAAATTTATTTCATGTTATTAAAAGGATTCTGAACTAAAGCCTGATGTTAATAACCAGAATACCATGTAGCTCACCAATTACAAATAACAAACTTTTTTAATATTTCCTCCATGCAGGAAAGTTATATTTGCATATGCAAACTAAAAAGTAAATTTTACTTAAAAGAACAGTCAAGAGGGGATGCATGACTTGTAACACTGTGGCACTGAAAGGGTTACATTCCAAATAAAGGCAGACCAACAACAACAACAACAACAACAAAATTCTCTACAAAATGAAGGGCAGTGGGACTATAGTCATTTTTGAAAATAATTACAGAACAACAATTATTCATTTACATTCAGCCAAGTTTAAAAAGTATGATGAGGAACACATAGTCAAATGCATTTCACTACGCTTGGCTGTAACTGGCAATGGGTTGTGAGTATTTCTTACTGTTTTACATTTTTAATATACTGCATTCCTTTTTTCGACTTCAAAGTGGCTGGCAATGGCTGAGGTGTTGAAGCAATTTGTTTGACAGAGCCCACTGCCTGCTAAAAAGAAACATAATTTCAAAAGAAATGTTTTAATAATATAAATCTTTTTACATTTTTAGTTACTGATTTTACATGTTAATTACACAACACCAATATCGTTGCTCAGAGGAATATTTTCTCTTTATATTTACTATCTTTATTCTTACACAACAGATTCTGTGTAATAATTTGCAGTTTTTAAAAATATTTCTATACAGTAGTCCCTTACTAAGAATGTTTTTATAAAGCATTGCTTTCAGTGTCTGGTTAATAAATTATATGCATTTTACCACCAGAAATACCAAGTTTTCAGCACCCATATTTTCCATGCAGCTAAGGAAATCTTTGGACCACAGAAACAAGATGAAAAGTGCAAATAAGCATCCTCCATTATTATTATTGCCCTCATTTAATGGCCCACAAGATGAAAAGTGCAAATAAGCATCCCCCATTATTATCATTGCCCTCATTTAATGTCTGACAGATAAATGAGGAACCCTGAAGGTGTATGTTATTAAAATTATTTAATTATACTATTTCAACTACATAGGTAAACTATATGAGAACAGATATTAATTGGTAGGTATCTATGGGTTTGGAAGACCTAAATCAAATTAAGATCCTGGCACTTACTTCAAGAGACTGAGAAAACCACAGAAAAACCTCTCAGAGCAGACAGTTGGCAACCTGGCTGAGACTAGAAATAAGTCTTCAGAACTGAAGCTATGCTAATGTGCTTTGTTCGAAGAGTGTGGACTCCACATTGCTCTACTTACCAACATTTTCACCACCTCAAGCTCAGTCAGTTTTGTAAATGACTACAGGCTCAGTGACCAGGGTTCAATTCCCAGCAGGGACAAGAGATTATTTCTCTTAGCCTCTGCATCCAGTCAGGTTCTGTGGCCCACCCAGACAATAATCAATGGGTACCAGGGACCTTATCTCCGTGAGTAAAGTAGCTGGAGCACACAGCTGATCACCCACCTCCATCTAATGCCAAGGTCAAGAAACAGTGGAGCTATACCTCCACTACATCTTATCTCTTCATGGCATGATGCTTAATAAGTAGCAGAAACAGCTTTCTTTTTCCACCTTCTGTATGTTGTACTTATGCTACAATCATAGCTGTGCAACCCCCCTTGGCCCCAGTTTCATTAGACCATCGCTTGTAAACAATAAGTGTCTTTATTGCAGGTTTAGACGGGATAATAACCACTGAAATTTTGCAAGGGACTACTGTATGTATTTATGTCACTTTACACAAAGATTATGACAACTGTTAAGAGAAAATATATTTTAAATAAAAAAGTTTTATGAAGCATATTTTTCTTTTAAATAATAGATTCCTAACAGCAAATATTTATTAAACACATTTAAATGCATGCATTTATATAAACAGTGTATAAGTGAATATTGCAGTACCTTTGGCGATGCTTGAACACCGCGAATCAGTGACTGCAGATGAGCTGCTTTGTTACTACTGCCGAGTGCAGGTGGAGACAAGGTGGAGAATGGACGGCTACGCTCCTTGCACTCAAGGCAATTGCGCACAGCACATGTGCACACCTGTAACACAGCAGGAGAACCATGAGAACAGTATAGAAGACAGTAGAGAGAGAGAGAGAGAGATACAGATAGACTCAAGTCAAATATATCCTCAAGTACAAATCTGCAGATGGGTGAACTTCCATGAAATCTTTTGCTTTTATTTTGAAGATGCACTGATTACTACAGCACTGAATAGGAGATTAATTTGGTGGTCCACTTCATGATGCTTTTCAACTGCTTAGACTATGACAGTGTTGAATGGGAAAATAATTGTAAATGATGAAGTGGGAAGGATGTGGAAGTGGCAGTGGTTGTAAGGTGCTGACTCAGGTTATGCTTGGAGGAAGTGAAGACTTATAACCTTAAAATGAAAGGATGTCTGTGAATAATAAATTGGGAAGACTATGACACATGATACAAATACACAGAATCTAGACATAAAACCATTCAATATACTACACGAGACATTAGCTTACCAGTCGGAGACACTGACGCAAAATGCCACCACTTGACATGTTCTTTTCTGCCTCTAGTTCACAAAAATTGAGTGAACTGGCGAAGATAAGGACATCAGCCATGTTTACTACGCGTTGCAAGAATG
>NW_019059720.1:1268165-1279341 GCF_000696155.1 Zootermopsis nevadensis | reverse complement strand
GAGTTTTTTGGATGGATGTAAGCCATTGCTATTAACCACTCCTGCAACAGAAATTTCAGATATAAGTAAATACTTCCAACCACAAATTGCCAGATATTTTTATTTTGTGAGAACTTACAAAGCAGGTTGTCTTTAACATATAAATTATTTTATTTTATTTAAAAAGACAAGCTCACCTGCCAGACAGACATTTGCAGAACTGTGCGCCTGTTCTCACGATTGTTGTTGCAAAGTAAAGTCATATCAGACAGAAACAGCTTCTTCACATCCAGCAGCTGTTCTGTCTGTTTCGACTGCCTCACCAATGTTGCCACCACTTTCAGAATCACTGCACACAATTTCAAACCACATGAATGTTATTTTGGGAAATTTTTATGGAGTCCGGGAATATGAAAAATAAGACGGCATATTCTGTATCTTTTAAAGTATACTGACTTTCAAAACAAAATGCTGAAAAATAAACCAGAGAGAAAGGGATTTGTGAAAATGTATTTCTTAAGTTATTTTTCAACTGTTTTAAATTATATTTTGAAGTATATTAACACATTACCCACCATGCTTCCCACAGGGAATTTAAATGCCCAGTACCAGCCATCTTGAGAGTGGGAATGCAGAATAAATGTGAATATCTTAGACACTATTTGAAGTTATGGAATGGTATTTTCTGGTTACCATTAATAATGCTTTAGGGTGTAATATGTTGTGAATTTTTTTAAATTTTCATGTAAATTCTTTGTTTTTTCACACTTCACATCAGTCATCCTTACATACATTTGAGACAATCACATATTTACAAAAGAAAAAGAAGTTGTTTTGCAAGGCAATATTGCTTGTACATACATGGATTGACATACCAAAGCATGAAAGATGGAAGGAATATGAAGAATAGGGCACAGAGCGGCCAAAAAGTTATAAAGCATGAAAATGGCAAACCCACAAACATGTAAAAATCCCCAAAATAAGAAGAAACTTCAAGAATGAAGATACTCACTTGGGTTCTCCAGGCGGAAGTGAGACTCAGGCTCAGGGTGGCGTGTGTATAGAATCTGCTGGCTGATGTGCTCTGTCATGATCTGTAAACACATGATTTATGTTTTTAACACATCTAACAGCAAGAAAAGGGAATGTCTCATGATGACTCATTTCCTTTCCATGAAACTGATGCTCAATCTTATGCTTCTCTATTATATTGATAAATTATGACGTCAGACAGTTTCTAGTAAACTCACCTCATATAAAACGTTATATGTTGGAAGGGTGAGAGTTTCCTCATTCAGAAGGAGACGTTCAGCCAGAAGAGTATATAGGTTGTGTGGACTCATTACATCATATTTCCTCCTAGAGCATTAATAAAAAAATGGATTATGAGTATGCCTTTCTTGTTTTAATATTTCATAAGTGCTCAACTGTATGAAACAAGTCACTGTGTTGGGAAAATTATATGTGATGAAAGAAATTGTTTGATATCATCATAAAGTCAGCAGCATTAATCCTGTCTGGAATTTTTTCTTTGGGGTTTTGATCCTGTGTAATCTTGTCCAATGTCATGATCCACAAGATCCCAATCCAAATTTTCACCAAATAAGAAGAAAAGAAACCGAATCTTTTATAGTATAGTTACAAAAGAAGAATCCAGCACTGAATAATTCAAACTGGATTAAAACAGAAATTAGTGTAAGTGTAATTAGAGACTTTGGTAACTCACTTGTGTGTACTGCGGCTGAGGAAGAATCCTAAAAGCTTGAGAGCTTGGAGCCTGATGAGCTGGCTCTCAGCTGCAAGCAACTTAAAGATTGTACGAACACCCTGCTTTACATCAAAAGCTGGCACCATTGAAGCTGGATGCTCTGATATGAGGGAAATAAGCATCTGAAGCACATCATGTAAATTTTCATCCTGTAACATATAAAAACAAAACATAAGAAATATTGGACTATTGCGTTCACCATTCAGTCCATAATAAAGTCATCACCTGTTGACAAATGTCAAAGCACTCCCCCTTCATATTCAGAAGGTACTAGGTTCAAATCCCAGCCTAGTGACTGGCTACTCTGAGTGGTTTTGTGGTTATCCTATGTACCTTCACTCAACTCATAACCTATATGAAAATATATATGGAATGGATGCCAATGCAAAAAAGTGAACTGTCATTTTAGATTACCACTGCTCTGCATGCTAAACACAAGAGCTAACCACCACTGCTGTCTGACATTATCAAATGAAAAGTCCATTATGCTAAAAATGATTATTTAACATGACATAGTTTTTCAGTGTCATTACAGTAATAAGAAGTCTGTTTTGCCAGGATACAGCTAATGATAATTTTTAAATTATACAAGTGAACAACTGCAACAAACTGTTTTCAATGTATGAAAGCAGACTGAAAGTAAAAATCACCAAAACATGGAATGTTAGATTTCAAGGAAGACTGTTGAAACTGCAGGCATTCTGAGATTGTACAAAAGGGATGTCTGCATCTGATAGACATTTTCATGCCATAATTCATATTGCACTGATGAATTATATTACAGGCATATTATAATTATATTACTTAATTAACAATTATGTAGGTTTCTGAAGATTCTCTTAAGCACAAGTAACACGGCATAACTGAATACAACAAATTAACAAATTCAAACTTATCTAAATTTAATTTTTAATTTGAGAACAGAACCAGTAACCTCATGCATGGTGGTGAGGTAGTTCAGAATGCTCTGCAACTCATCATCTTTGACACCACACCCAATCATGATCAGCTGTTTAAGAAACAACAGGATGTAAGCACGAATTGACAAAATGTCCTTCTGAGGGGGGCGTGGTCCATCTGTAAAAAAATAAATAAAAAGGCAGAATTGAAGATTAGAAAGAAAGAAACATAGTATAAGTATCACACAGGTTACTGCATAAGCTATACTAAGGATAAATGATGTGTGACCATCTGATGTGTCCTGTAAAATCCACTCCAAATCTTGTTCAAAATGTTCCTGTGTTCTATGTGAATGTTTCCTGAATGTATCACTATTTCAATACCTACAATAACAATCCAAAGGTAATTACAAATGGCAAGCAACAGGTGAGAAAATCATCCAAACACACACCTGTGCCACAATCTCATCTCAGATACAGATATATAAGTCAGAGGGTTTGCGAATGGAGGCATTTAAAATTTTCAAGGCCATTCGAAAATAATTTTATCAAACACATATTTCTGACGATCTGTAGGAATCTGAATGACCATACTCATGTCAAGATCATGACAATATCAGCCAGAGGGCTTGCTGAATAGAGAAATTGAAAATTTTCAAGGTCATCTGAAAGTCTTTTTCTCCAAACACATATTTCTGCTGAACTGTAGGAATCTGAGCAACAGTTCATTCAGTTGAAGAAAGTATGACTTACCAAGTCCCTTGGGTGTGATGCCACTCTTGGCACGAGGATTAGCTACCCAGTAGTAGTACTTAAGTGTATGCACAGTCTGAAGCACAGTTGACACACGCCGCACAGTAGAGTAGATCTGTGTGTCAGCCAGGAACTCAGTGGCCAGGTATGAATAGAGGCGCGCCTGGACAGGAGCAGGAGTGTAGATCCACAGTGCTGGGTTGAAGAGCACATGGTCCAGAAGCTGCCATGTCAGGAATGAGAAGCAGAACAACTGCACCTTAACTGATGTGCCAGTCCTCTTTCAACTATCATTTAGGATTTACAGGCATCCTAAATTCATGGTTCAACTGTAAGTCTGGTGACTGTTATTCAGTTCATCAAGAAATTACCTATTCAAAATTTATCACAGTAGCAAAGTAACATTTCATATTTATCATTTACATGATCAAGCCTATCAAATTTTATAAAATCTCAGCTGGGTATGTCAACTGTTGTTCTGAGTGACAGAATAACACATAAATTTCAGCCAATAATGCTTTAACAACTGACTCATGACAGAATAGCTGTTAAATGTGGCACAGAAAATGCTGGTATACAAAGTATGTCTAAAGATAACATCCTAAAGTGAACCTAGATGCCTAGATGTTGCACCTCCATACCTAAGGCATCAGGTTCAACATCAACCAGTTCCAATGTTATATCTTTCCCTTCCCTTATCAGCAACAAAGATTAAACTTTGTGAAAGTGAAAAACATCAGATTCCTTCAAAGTTATGGACATGTTAAGCTGTACGTCCCACCTAACTGGCATCATCCCCATTATCATCCCAATATAAGTGGCAACAAATCCTGTCACCGAAAGTCATGAAAGTCCACAAGATCATAGTATCAGCCACAGCAACAGAAAGGCAGCAATCCTACCACTGAGAAATTGTTACTGACCAGCATCCACCTGGCAGGATTTCTGATTGTCTTCAAGGTTGAACAGGAATAAAACTAGGCTGATATCAACATTTAAAGAACTATGAAAAGTGATCATGAACGCCCAATTAGATTACAATCAGCTATTCAAACATTCCAAAACTCACCTGTTTGAGTAGCAGCTCACTGTTCGAACTGAGGCAGGTAACAAGGTACTTTGTAAGTCCAAGGAATGAGCCCAAGACCTCTGTTGTGAGATGGTCTCGGGACGATCGCTGAAGCATGTAGCTGATGACGAGGAATCCTCGATTCTGTATCATGTGCTGCTGAACTGTCTGAGAACTCTCTACCAGTTCACAGATAAAACCCAACAGCTTTGAACTGAAAAAAACAGAGCAATCCTGTCCAGCAATGCATGGATTTGTTTCATTACAGATATAAAAGTACATACGATGGTATTCTGTACATAAAATTAATAACAATCTACAATAAAATTTGCTTCTATCAATTCTTTCACAACCACAACACATGCCGCTGCCATCATGTTGGTATGTCCCTCACAATGCAGAGCAGATGTCTCTTGATAGTAAGTCATATATTTTCCACACATCCTCCATAATATAGATCAGAGAAATAATAAGAGAAGTAGATTGTGACTTCTACTGAGTGTACTTTACACTGAATATAAAAATCTTTTGTCAAAGGATGATGCTTATAAAACTATTTTTCCTTAACATTTTAAAGTGTAAAGAGGGTTCGTCTTTTTCTGAGGTCACCTACTGTTGCACAAACAATGTAAATAAGAGCATGTCTCATTATTTAACATGCTCCATTTCCCATTTACTTCATCTCATTGATCTCAACTAACAGTTTATGTTCTTCCACCATAGCAATAAATTTCAACCATGCACTACAAACAATGGATGTGATATGATGATAAACTGACCAAAGAGAAGAGTCACGCTTGGCATCAGTAGAACCAATGGCACAGTCATAAGGCATGTCAAGTTGTGAGAACAGTGGAAAAAGAACCTGGATGCCTCCAATCGAGTTCAGCGTGCTATGGATGGAATGGGTGATAACCGCCTTCACGTCCTATAACACAGATATCATTAGGAACGAGTTATATAAAACCACATTCGTGCAAGTTAACTTTCTCATGGTTAATGTTCACATTCAACAGAGGAACGCCGCATTGTTTGAACCATTTCATAGGTACGGCCAATTATGTAGTGCAATTCTCAGTTTTAAAGAAAAATTATTTACATCTAAAAGATATATCAAGAATAAAATAATACAGCGATGCA
The DNA here is from genome assembly GCF_000696155.1 of Zootermopsis nevadensis. The sequence goes on along the minus strand of NW_019059720.1, from coordinate 1,273,733 downwards.
AGATATAGCTGATAAAAAGTTGTACTTTATGGTTGGTCTATTTAAAGTGTATCACGAGATATAGAAATATGGAAGACAAAGTTAATTTTAAGCTAAAGTTACTTGTTTTCACTTTAATTTTAACAGAATTTAAATATGCTACAAAATACTCTACTTATAGAAAGAAAAAGAATTGCTTGAGAAGGGTCAAACTTTTGTTTATTTTTCATACCTGAAGCATGAGGGCATGGGGGGTATGAACAAAGTAAGAGACATTTCCTTTCGGTGCTGACTGAAGACACAACTGGCCGTCTGTGGCTACAGGGTTGTACATGAACACGATGGCACTTGACAACTTCCCATCATACAGCACCTAGACCAATCACAGCACAAATGAAGGATAATACTAAAATGAAGTATTACTAACTTGTCATAGTCATAGATAAAACAAGTGCAGAAAGATAAGGGCCAATGAAGTACACATAATTTTCAAATGTTCTTTATAACTCATATTAATTTACTATAGACAGTTGGAGAGCTAAACACACTGTACAGAGCCTGGAATAAATTTTAATTATATTTCATTATATCAAAAAATGTTTCAAATAAAATTTGTAGATGTGAATGAGATCTACAATATACGTCATGTATTAATTTTTGGTGTGATGAGCTGCTTTTGATAAATTTGGCAAAATTCGATTTTAGCTCCATGTAAACTATAGAGTATAACAGGCACACGTCAAATTTTTAGTGAGATAAATATATAGGCTGACTGGCAGACGGACAATATCTCCCCATTCTGTTCTCATTTTGTATCCCTTGGTAGAAATATTTAACAACCAATCTGGTGAAGTGCATAGCACACCATAAAATGCGTTTACACCTTTTAACAAAAAACACATAATCAACTGCTGAACTTTTTACAAATCACTTATCCCATCTCCAGTGAAAATTAACATTTACTGCAAAGTACACAATCATAATAAAATGCTTCAAAGTATTCGTATCACGGATAACAACTTCATGAACTTTGTTACTCTGTCAAACTGAATGTATAAAAGAGACTGACATACCTAACACACCAATTACAAAAATAGGGGCTATTGGCTACTGGATATCCTACAAAAAGTTACATTAACAGAAAATAAGTGCATAAAGTCAGCATGCATACAGGTGCAATACACTGCCACATCTTTAAAATACAGTGCTGCAATGCATGGTAGATTCAGTATGTTCTGGGATGGCAGCCATACGCACTCCAAAAAACTACTGGTACTAAAAAATACAGCACAAAAAAGTAAAACAGAAAACAGACAGAAAATTATTACAAAGAAAATAAAACATGCATTTTGTTCTAATACATCACACATCACTTCAGAAATACATGTCAACATATTTATGACCAATAACTTATCTTGTGGACCTTCAGGTAATCAATTCAAAAAGGCATGTAGTACAACAATCTTGTCTTCTATGCGAAAGGTTTCTACTTCCTGTCAAAAATATCAGCATTTGTACATAATATATCAAAAACACATTATTTATATGTCACTCACTCACTGGCTGAGTGGTTAAAAAATCTGAGCAACATTTAGAAGATTGTGGGTTTGATGCAAATCACTGATTTGAGAAAATAAAATAGTACTTCAAAATCTTAAAGCGTAATTATAAGAAACTTCTAAATCCATAAATAAACCATGTTCAACATAATCCTGTCACAATGTATTCAACAATCTTCCAATTACTGCAGTGAGAAATAACTAATTCCATACAGCAGAATCATCCTTGAGAACCTAAGAGCAATTTCATGGTTCATTACCATTTTTTACAAGAGCAACCCCTACCTTTGAGCCAGATTAATCTAATGCGCACCTCAAGCTCCATTTCCTTAAGATCCATTTTATTATTATCCTCCCATCCATTCCTATGTCTTATGACTGGTATTTTCCCTGCAGATTTCCAACCAAAATTGTGAACACATGTCTCATCTCCAATATGCACACTACAAGTTCCACCCATTTCACCCTTCCTCATTCGACCATCCTAATAACTAACGACAAGTACAAATAATGGAACTCCAGTCAACTCATAACTTTCACACACAAATATTTCACATAATTCCTTTATTAACTATACGAAGGTTAAACTAGAAATCTCTTTTGAACTCACAGCATCTCATCCAAATGTATCCTTCCTTCCTCTTAATATTTTATTACAGTATTTATTGTCCTTCCATCATGGAATCTTTTAAAATGTCAATCATTTCTGTTACAGTTTAACAACTCTTCTTGTCATTAATATATTTAACTTTAATATTAATTAATATAATTAATTCTTAATTACCATAATTGCATAACATAATAACTACAATTAATTAATATATTTAACTTCTCTCTGATGAAAAAATATTAGTACCTGACTGAATTACAACTGTTGATGGCTTTAACAATCTCTACGCACTTTACTGCTGTGAGCTGTTATCAGAACTCGAGGATAGAATCATACAACAGATGACAGAATGAAGACACAGTGAACAACTACATTTATTAATAAAAATAAGTTTTATAATATACTCCATGCAAAAGTAAAACTGAAGTTTAAAACAGAAGTAGCATGCTTACAGACAACAAAGTATGGTCCGGCATGCAGGTCGGCTGCGATGACTGTGACGACTCACTCACCCGTTTGTGATTGTCGGGCAGGCTAAGGTTGCACTCATTGTCAAACCGAAACTGACACTGCAGCAATAAGGAATTCACAAACACAGTCTTTAGTCAAAATCCACTGCATCCATCACGCACAAAAACCATTCCAAAAAATGTATTATTCCAATAAATTGAAAAATAAGTTTTCTATATCTACAACATTTAGGCTGACATGTAACTGATGACAGAACTTTTCTGAGAAAAAACATTTGATAAAAATTCTAAAATATTTCAAAATAGACATATTTATTAGGTTTTCAGTCTAATGGAAACAGTTAACAAAAATCTAATGGAGTGTTCTTCAAACTATCCAGTCTATACATTAAGCTTCATGCAAAAATGACTAAAAATGTTCCAGCTATGAATGCTATGGTGTGATTTCTATAACATTCACACACAAATCAGTTTCAACCAGCATACAGTACTCCAGAATGCTCAGACTGAAATATTATCATTCAGCCATCAGCACTCTAAACCAGTGGTATCCAACCTTTTTGTTCACGTACCCCCCAGATATAATTTCTCTTCAACTTTGTACCCCCAAAGTTGTTGGTGTATAATTCAAGTTATATGTAGTATATAATCTACATCTAAAATAAATTAAATAAATTACATTACTGATTATTCAGTGTTTATCATAAAATAATATATATATATTTTAAATTTCACGTACCCCCTAAGATGTCTTCGCGTGCCCCCGGTTGAATACCACTGCTCTTAACAACCATGACCTACATCATTCCCACCCTAACCCCAAAAAATCAGAGATCGTGATTATTCAGGGAACTAGAAGGTTTGAAAATCCACTCAATTGATCTAACTGATGAGATAGTATGCTACAACTGCATAAAGCATATTGGTTCAGCCACTTGGACACTTCTAAAACATTAACAGTGGAAGCCTATTTTAAATTTTGTTTTGAATGTATGAAATTTAAATAATTACAGTTTTTACAGTTATTACAATAATTACAGTTACAGTAATACTGCAGCTCCACACAGGAGCAGATGCTTATGACCGCTATAATAATAACAACGACAATTATATTCCACTTCCAGTAAGAAACAAACAAGACAAGAAGTTTTATCACATATTTATATTCAAAACTGATGGATGAAAAGAAAATGTAATATGAAACAAAGAAGTTTATGAAGCAAACCATATTCAATCAGCTTCTTCTTATACTGTTGAAATAATATCAAAATTGCAAGAAATATGATAGTTCTTTTGAGTACATGAACAGCAGCATCAAGAAAGGAATTAAATACCACTGACCATTTAAAAATTTACTGAACACATGCAATCAACTTGGAACAGAGGTAGAAAAATAAAACACATCTAATTCTTTCATAATTAAACCCACTTAATGATGACACACAAACTCCTGCAATTATACAGCATAAAATATTCCAAATAAAGTTAAAAAACTAAGCTAAAAAGAGGCCTGTCATTTCATTATAAAAACTACCTAAAAAGCTAAGCAGAGTACTATTGCATTACACATTTATATGAAGAACACATAAGTGTCTAACCAATCACAGCTTACTTGCCCTTCCAGTAAAAATGCTTCTCCCCCCACCCTAAACCCAACTCCCATTTTCTGACAGAAACTCAGTCCTAGTCACAGCGCTACTTACTTTGTATCCAGGACCTAACCTATGCATGGCACAGATTTGATGTGTTGTAAGTGCTTCACTAAACAAATAGATGGCGGACATCTGGCCGCAGAATACCCGTTCTTCATCCAATTCAGGAGTCGCACCAATGTAACATTTGTCGAAAGGCTAAAATATAAGTAAAATTATCATGCAGGTTCTGTTGAATGTGCAAGTATTGAGATAAAATGGTAACTATCTATCTGGTTATTATGTATCTTAAAGTACAAAATATTACAATTCCCACAATTTTGGAATAACTGTTTGCCTCTACCACTAGAGTACAGTCACATGTAGCAATACAAAACATTGGATGTTTTAGACAAGAAATACTAATTTAATCCACAAATTCCCAAATTACATTCCACTAAGTTTTCTCTGGATAAATGTCTCTACATTAAAATATATGAACATTAAAATTATAAATCTAAAACCTGATTTCTACTACAAGTAAGAATCCAAGCTCATATTCTGATCAAAGATCATAAAATCCAAGATTTTTCAGTGACACCCTCATATTTTAATTTTATAACACTAAAACAAAAACAAAATGGGAGTAACAGAAGGACATGACGTGAGAAATGAGAATATATAGTTTGCATAGAAATGGCATGGGGAATTGAACACATGCCAATAGCTTGTCCAAGAAAACTTCAAGAGTGGATATTGATGAAAGATGAAACATGGAACATCCGGAAGAATTTGCACGGGATAAAGCCACAGAATCCATGTGAATATATAGGAATGACTGGCAAAAAGGAAAAGTGGGAAGTGAGAAACAGTATTTAATAACTGATAAAGTGATCATTCAGAAGGATGAGTGCTAAGAACAAAAAGAAAGAAAATCACACATAATATCATCTGATGACAATAAAGTCTTAGGACTTACATCATTTGTTGAAACAAACCAGGCCATTTCTGTGCTAGAAGCCAGCTGCCCATTAACAAGACATTTGATTTCACTTTTTGTCCATCTGTTGTAGATGTATACAATGGCAATCATGTACCACTGGAAGAAAAAGACAAAAACATGTGTTAGTTTTGTTCATGCCATTAACAAAATGCTTTGTCACTAGTCTGACTGCACTTCAGTGGCATTATTGAATATTTTCATGTCTCTACATTCACATGTACTGCCAAACAGAATGCTTACAAGTGACAAATAAGTCTAATCTTGATTTCTGTCTTCTGGGTTGTTGCGCTGTGTAGTCTGGTCGATGTTTACCAAC
>NW_019059720.1:1236349-1260639 GCF_000696155.1 Zootermopsis nevadensis | reverse complement strand
ATTAAGCTCCATGTTTTTTTTCGGTTGATTATATCCACAAAAATTTCTCTGTCCGAAGGTCCAGGCACATTCATACAAGCACTGCTGCTGCTCTGAAGTGGAGCAGTGGCCATTATACGAAACGGAACGAATCCATAAAACAAATGAAAATGTACTCCAAATTGCAAAATATCAGGGGGAAAAGGTTCGCTTCACAAACAATTTTCTTCAGCAGCTGCAGATTAAATTCGGGTCGTTCTTGGTCAGAATCTGTTATCTTCTCATCTCACATCTAAAATCCTACAAATTAAAACACATAAAACTATATTTCAGCCGTCTTCGTAAAATCAAAAATATGACGCATTCTGTTCTTTCATGCTGAGGGAAGAACACAGACAGAGGTGTCTAGAACCGAAGTGTGGAGGAAAATATTCGGATATCAGAAGAATAAATTTTACACAACTGGAAAAGGAGCTTGAAATTCATATGGTTACAGGCATTTGTGCAACATAAATGAAGACATTTCAGATGAACGAGGAATCCAATCAACAAATTCTCATAAAAGTATACGTACAACTGGAAGCAACACGCAAGAAATCATCATTAAGGTCGTATTTGACCAATTTAACGTTTGAATTACAGAAACTTCACAGAACAGAGTCCAGTGGCGGACTCTTTTTAAAATCATAAAACTTAGGGGTTCCATAAACGGCATGGAATTTTCTGACCAGCACAGCGACTATAAGCTTTTCAAGACGGACTCTGGTCCCTGGGGATAGTTGTTTTAGAATTTATATTTTTGAGAGCTACAGCTCAAAACTAAGAAAACTAACATTTTCAATAATTCCATTCGTAACCCAACATAATTACAATCGTTAGACGTACCGAGAGGTTCGATAAACCATCTTCGAAACAGCTTTCAGTTGTCACGTCCATAAATCAAACTTCGCAGGCTGGAGATACAGAAGTGCCAAGAGGGGGGGGTCACACAATTTACTTATCTGGCACAGAGATAACTCGCGAAATGAAAATATAGATCTACACATAATTACATGAATACCCATATGATACAACGGACAGCAAATGTATAAGCTACAACTGTAGGTGATGGCATAACCGCCATTCCATGCTGAGTTACGCGTCACAACGTCCGAAGAGACTGCATCAATCACCCAGACATCCTACAACACGCTGGAGTAATAAATGACCCACATTCATAAACTCAAAACAGTACATCATTCAGTGCATTAATATTATTTTTGACATTTTACGATAGATAATGAAATTAGAGTCAATGCTGCAGGTAGGTTAACTGACATTTAAGATTTCAGTACCTACGGCAATGAATGTATGAATGAATGAATCAAAGATCGAATGGTAAATTTTCATTATTAACCAATTACATCACACATTACACGGGTGGCTTAACTGGATATGCAACAGACCAATTACGTCATCATCATCCTCTCGTTACATTCGATGCCAAATAACCAGAAAAGTTGCTGTCTGATTCAGTAACTCATAGCATACGTCGCCGATGTCCGGGCAAAGGGGGTTCTGAAACCAAAATCTACAACTAAAAATTGATTGGTGATCAAGGGAATATATTTTGAAACTGCCTATAATTTAGAGCACTTTAGCCCTCAGTTCATTTCTAAATGGAAAAATCATACTGCATAAGTTAAAAAAGTCAATAAACTTGAATTTTGAAGACTTCCTGACAGCTACCTCTCGTTTCTTGAAATTTCAGGACTTATACCCCTTTACCCTGAGACCGGCGAGATGGAGGCGCCTACGTTTCCGCGAATCAAATGTCGTCCGATTAGCCCGAAAACCGAACGATCTCGGATAGCAGCAACTAAGCAACGCAGTCTACAAGACATTACTTATGTACACAGCCAATCAGCATATTCAAATAGCAAGAAATGCAATTTCTCTGTGTACTTACATATTTTAATAATATATTTTGTTGCGTAGTTTCTGTTAATTAAATTGTTTTTTCTCCTTAATAACACTGTTGCTGGATACGGGATGCGACACAGAGGAAATGTGGCAGGTAGCTTGGTGAGTAAGACAAGAAGTAAGTAATCACTTCGCTTTACAATATTTTAAAGTTTCGTTTGCCTCAGTTAATGATAGAAACTCTTTTTTCTCCTTTCTTAACCTATTCTTTTTCTATTCTCAGGTTTAATTTTCTCATTCCTTCCATCTTCCTTTACTCCGATATGCAGAACTGATGTACGAACAAGTAACGTACAGTTCATCCCCACCGAGCATTCAAACATCTGAAGCACGCGACCTGTTTACATGATAACGCAAATAAACGGCACACTATTTCCCAATTTCAAAATACCAGGATCAACTGCTTCATATACTGGCCCCACAATTTTAAAACAAAGAGCGCATTATCCAGGACAGTTTGTGCCATGGCCGAGATTCAAACCTAAAGACTCCTACAAAGAAAGCTGGAACAGTGACCACGTCGCGTACGTGCACTGTTATCTAGCCCAGTGGTATTCAACCTGGGGTACGCCAAGACATCTTAGGGGGTACGTGAAATTTAAAATATATATATATATATTATTTTATGATAAACACTGAATAATCAGTAATGTAATTTAATTTATTTTAGATGTAGATTATATACTGCTCTAGCCAGAGCAGAATCCGCCTCGCAGGAAGGGAAAAACGTAGGGTTACAGGCAGAAGGTAATTGAATGCCCTCTTCTATCTCAATTCAATCACGTCTTTATTTCCCACGTACCTGCAATATATTACAACCAAGTCCTCTGCCTTATCCCTTTGCCCCATTCTGTGACCTCCTTGGTTCTAAGTTCAGTCTTCGGTCTAACTAACCTACACGTGTATTTTCCACATAAACCAATTTAAACTCTAAACTCTTCTACCTAAACATTCTGTGCAGTTCATTATTAAAATGTTATTACAACCCACGGCAAGTCTTCAATTCTCTGGCTTCTCCTTTAGAAGACAACTAATTCAGCAGTTTATTTCAAAGAACCTTCTATATATTAAAATTATGCTGAATAACTATCTGAGTACAGCACAGACTTTCCTGAGACGCTACTAGTTGTTAATCTACCACGTTCTATATAAAATGGCAGAACGATTATGAATATGAAATTCGTAAAAGACGCCTTAAAGAAGCGGATGAAATTTATTTAAAGGCACTGGTCCAGAATTTGCGTGAAAGGCCTGAGAAAAATACGAAAGCCCTCTGTAGCCGATACACGGACAAGGAATGCTAACCATTCAATCGCCACTTACGGTGCGGGCCAGAAAAGAAAAATCCTACTTCTTCGTGGTATTCAGCTACGACAGCGTTAAAATCACGCCCAGCTAACTTTCTTTCCAGAGTCTCAATGCGTTCGTATAAACGTAAAACTGGCAAGTGGACACAGACTATTTACGTTTTACGTTTCTGAAAGACATCGAAGTCCGTGTTTTCTAAGTCTTCGGCGTTGGACAACTAAAAGAGAAAGGATCATCCCCAAACATTTCATTAACTCCATGCAGCAGTGTTCTTCTTGAGTAGCTGAAAGTCTGTCAGCTTGTCAAGAAATGTATGGTCTTTTATGGATCCGAAGGTCCATTACCGTGTTCACAGGAGCCCGCTACCAGACTCTTCGCCAGTTGAACCAATTTCACGTCTTCACGTCCTATTTCATCTGAGGAAGGATTCAGCCGTTGAATTGAGCACAGCAGCCCAGTTTCTATCACAACGTGATCTCAGATTCAAAAATATATTAACGAATAAATGGACGATATTCCGCAACACATTCGGTATTCCTATCAATTCTGTACACGAATCGAGATTGAATAATTCCTTCAGCCTGGAAGTTCTGGAGGCTTCTCGAATTTTCAGATGGAAAAACGAAACCTCTTCATGTAACTTAATCGCAATCCGCTGTCACCTGTCAAATTATAAAGTTTCCAATACCGTGTGTTTGCATTGCAAATGAAACGTCACTCCGCGTTTATCCTGCACTATGAATAGAAAACCTGCTCACTCAGAACCCGTGCTAAATTATCCAGAGATCTGACTCTGAGTGTGCTTCTTTTTAAAGTTTCCATGTAATTTCCCCTTATTGCTCTCAAGATGAAGAATGATGAAACTTCGGTAATTAAAATTAAACCAGAGTGACATTTACAGCACATTATAAACTAACAAGGATTAAAGAAGACAGGCTGGTATAGAATCACAGAATGATGGCATCTCAACACCTGATCCTGCAACCAAGTCTATTATTTTTCTCATACCAAATACCACTTTGTTGTCTACTTCGAACAGCTCACCATTTATTTCGTTCAGTACAAGGTTAAATATTCTACCAAGGGTTGACTATCGAATATTACAAATTCTATTATCGCGGTCTACTGAGCCTAAGTCTATCAGAAATCATATCGGAAAACTGTGAGAACACTTTGTACATGGGTCTGCATTTTCTTACAATAATTACGTTAATGGAAGTCTGTGCAAACATGAGAGGATACTCTCAAAACCGATCTTAAAGAAACAGCCTAATGACAAGGACCAGTGTCAGGTCCTTGTGGGCGCTTGTATGAGTCTTTCGGTTCCATAAAAGGCGGGAAATTTAATGGCCAGCTAAGTGACTATCAGATTACCAATAAGGGCTCCACTGCATGGAGTTGGTAAATTCATTTACAGTGCCTGGCACCTGGAGTACAACGAGCAAATAATAAATGCACCAACTTTGTTGTACAAAGAGAACAGTGAAAGCGTCAAGTCTTAATGACACTCGAATTAAATTGCATAAAACAATGGAAAGATCAGTGCAGCTACTAAGATGCGTTTTTAGATCAAAAACAGGAATTAAACCCCGGGATCCAAATAGAATTAAAGTGATTAAAGAAGAATTACGTATTAATAGTATTACAATTAGACTTTCAGACTACATAAATGCTAAATACCGAATATGTTAAAAAGGATGGTTGAGAATTCTGTACCAGAGAGAGTTCTGTATTCGGGCCCAAAAGAAGAACGGACTGTTGGGAAACCTACAAAAAAAACGCTGACTGATCAAATGAGCTTTTAAAGGCTACGGATAAGGCAGTTGGACTAATGTAATCCGTAGAAAGTTAAAAAGAAGAACACGTACAAATAAACTAGAATTACTAAACAACCAAAAAAAAATCAGCGAAATTTACATTCTACTGCTTGCACAGTGCGAAGAGACGTTCAAAAGAGAATGTATAAAATATCCTTATTTTCTTATTTTACTCATTATTTTGAGGCTGACAACAGCAATAATACGTTTCTAGGAGCGCCAGAGAATAATGAATTAGGCCTAATCTTTAACTTCATGAGCTCTACTTTTCACGCCCTTCCAACTGCAGGTAACAGGGTCTTCTTACTCTGGTAGCAGTCGCATTCAGTCCAGTATTTCAACCCTGAATGAAACAGGACAGTATTCTCCAAGTGCATCCGCCGAACTTCTATTGTGAGGACAAAATAACGCCAATCGAACTGTGTACATGAAATCCAAACACTAAACATACTCTGGAGTGTCTGTCCGTCTGTCTGCACATTAATGGTAGGGCACATTTGATGCAAAAAGGTCGTTTTAATCTGTCGATGACATGCCCAGAACAAGTGGACTAATCACAAGACCGTATGTTTTTTTATAGCGGTCCGCTTCATACAGAGGTGAAATGAATGAAGAACTGTACAAAACATTCTGCTATTTCTGTAATTACACCTAACCATGACAGAGTGATTAGGAAGGCAGACAAAATGCATTCATGGCGTCATGCGAAGCAATGACAGATATCGCAATGACTGCAAAACTTCGTAATAAGAAACCGCATAGGTGACACAGATGTACTAGACGAGAGGATTACGTTATAAGCCTATTTTAAATATCAGAAACAGGCTATACAGACATAAAGAGAACTGAAATGGATTATCCTGACCTGGCGGAGCAAGCAGCAAGCATGGCGAGAAACGATACATACTTCCATATCTCCAAAACATTAACTGCAGCAATAATTATTATTATTATTTATTTGACTGTAAATGGGTTTTTACCTGGTGGCAGTGGTCCTACAATAAGACACAAAACAATAAGACACAACAAAACAATAAGACACAACAGAACAATGAGACAGAACAAAACAATGAGACACAACAAAGCAATGAGACAGAACAAAACAATAAGACACAACAAAACAATAAGACACAACAGAACAATGAGACAGAACAAAACAATGAGACACAACAAAACAGTGAGACAGAACAAAACAATAAGACACAACAAAAACAATAAGACACAACAAAACAATGAGCCAGAACAAAACAATACTTGTCTAGTAATATTAAGCCAGTTTAAAAATGCACCATTCCTATACAGCCCACGTCACTGAATTAATACAAACCAAATACGAACTAATTATTTCCAGAAAAATAAATTGCAGTTGTTTCTGGAATAACAGTGTCACAGTGAGTGAATCTTCGTTGTACGTTTCATTAATAAGCACACGAGAGGGTTATAAAATTCATGTGACCTCTAACCTATGGAAATTAAGGGGGCAGGGGGAATAATAGACCATGATTGATTGGCTATGGGTACCGAACTGTAAAACTGAAACGAGTATAAAATGTATCAGACGTGTAACAGCAGTTGCACGTAAAACGGGAGTGAAAACGAGCCACGAACAAAACGGAAGTGAAAGGGTATATTGCAGTTTGGAATCTACACAGGTATAAGCAGAAAGTGTTTGCTGTTGCGAGCATATCACCCCTTTACTGATATTCATGTACTGGAGACACAGACTTATGACAGAGGCGATAAAGGGGTTATTAATTCTATGGCGTATTGAAAAAGTTAGCCAACGCCAAAGACATTACATGTAAAATACAATTTTTCAAAGCACTCTTTTAAATATTAACTATACTGAAAAAGTGTTACATATGAAGTTAAAGACGTCGCCTAGAATGGCGACCTGTTTTTAATTCACTTCATAAACGTCTATTAGGTAACGTGTGTAGCCGTAACAGAACAATAAAGATCAGTATTAAATTAGGCCGATAACTTTCAGCGTAGACTCCCCATAGAGGGACTGTACACACAATGCTTTGCAGGCGCGCCCATAAACATGCACGCAACATAAATCTCTCAAGTTTATTCACAAAGCAGTTTCACAGTTGTATCGTTGTGTTTAACCTCACTGTTCGTAGTTTACTGCCAACATTCCATTATCCACAACCCCACGCCTTTTACCGTCCTGTTAAAACGGGGAAGATTAACAGTCATTGAAATCCCCATTTCGTGTTTGAACTTTGCGTTCTGAAACAATAAAATCAGTACGCTCCATTAAACGAAACGATAAAGTTGAACGCCTTTTGTGGACGTTGTATCAGTCAGTCTGTCTCATAGTGTCAGCGTCTCTGGAAGGAATTTGGTGATCACTTACTCAAAAATTTAATTAAATGAGAGCTCAGCCACTGTGAGGATGAGAACCGCGACTTTACAAGTAAACTTCAATACACATTTGGATTCTTTTGTAATCTAAACACCGCGCCATGCAGAAGTATGGGGTGGTGGAGATATATCTCCAATTCTTAACCTCAGCATCAGATATAAGTGAGTAATCTATTTCATATCCTCGTCCCTTCATCCCCGAAGACCCTGGTACCCACTTGACAGGACAGAGAGCCGGACTGGAAGTGCTTGACGTGTTCTGTCGATGGTCGAACCACGGTCATTCAGTCCATAACGTAGTCACCACATTGACTCAGCTACCCCGGATCAAGCTTTAATAATATTAACAGGCTGTGTAACTGTGCATTAATGTTTCACGTGTATATGCATATTCATGTGTTACACAGCATACCTGTACGTACTGATGCATGGGCGTGCTCACTTGAATTTGAATAAGACGCTGTCATATCAGCATGCAGGCGAGAAAGAGAGTGCGAATACATACAAGGTCTTATCTAATACACAGCTACATGAATTAGGACTTGTACTTATGAAAACCGAATATTATTCATTGTCACAACAAAATCTCCATATTTATCCTCACGAGGACCGCTTCAGTCTTGTTCAAATCTCGCAATGTATTTCAACAAGATTCGATTTAAAATGAGCCCCACTTAAAATTACAAAGAAAATATCTCGTTTTACGAGCTTTCCAATTACAAAGTATTTATGTCTTTCTGTTTCCATCACAGAAAACAAAGATCCTTTTCCACCTGATCGTCCCACGTGCAAAGGACTATCAGTCAAATGTGCAGAAGAGAAATTTAGTTGAAACTGTCGCGTCACACCGATCGGGAGTCACTCACTGCCTTACCAACGGAGCTGTCACAGTATGCACACTTCAGCACACGTGTTGATTAATTTTGTCACTCTAACACCGATTGAATGACAGAATAATGAACAAAGTCAGCGCACAAATTAGCGTTACTAGCACTGATCACACTGCTGTTAATAGATGGAAGGGTTAGAGGAATGTGGCAATAAACATAAAACATACAAACTACGCCAACTGTCAGAAACAACATGGCCTAGCGCCCTTGCCGAACGTACATCCATGCTGTCCAATCGTTAACAAAAAGAGATTTTATCCACTACCGTCGCAATTCATTAGACAGAAGAGTTTCAGTCCTACTGGGCCACCTTAACATGTTACCACACGTCTTAGGATATTACATCACTGTTTCATTATTCTTGTTATTATCTTCAAAAAGTTAGTTGCTGGATTATGAAATTCCATCTGTTGAAGATGATATTTATTAGTCGTTCAGTTGGAATGATGTCCAACTCCCCCCTTCCTAGGAAGAACGACAAAACACTCCATCATAACCACAAATATCGTCTTCCGCAGATAAAATAAATTTCCTAGAAAGCATACATCATGTCTGAGGTTAATGGATGGAATGTAACAAACAGCGCGCGCTCCCCTAATACGGTTGAAGGCCGGTCCAAAAGGCCACGTGATCATCGAAAACACATTCTCATTTACATGGATTTCGGTGTCTACCGAACAGTTGTATGGCGTTCTGTCTGCCGTTCGGTAGGGACATGCATGTGTGCATCCATTTCAGCACTTACAATCTAAAGAGATTAGCACGAGGTCTCGACATTTGTTGTTTGTTTGTGATCTCGAAAGACTTCGTTTCTGCTTCCTCATTTCTAACCACACATCGAGAAGCCTCGGGCTTACTATTTCGTCTCCTCGGACGATGTAGCCTTCCGCCTATTCCCGTTTACTCTACAGCGCGAAAAGCTACTGTTGTTGCAAAGAAATTACAAGCCAACGGAGCGAAGAGAGACTTCCTCCGCCAGTGGTGGCGACTCCATTAGCGGAGTGCTCTTGTCCTCCGACAACGGACCAGCGACAGGCGTTGTGCATTGTGAACAACTTCGGCTCAAAATTCAAACATTCATATACAGTTCTGAAACCAATGACTGCAGTGCTTTTCAGCCAAAACTATTGTGGCAAGTATTAAAAAGCACACACCGTTAAGTAAAGTGTTTCTATGTTCAGCAGAGAAAGTACAAGGCATATAGTTTACTTTCTCTGGCTTTTCTGTTCATGCAGCCTATGTGAGTAACCACCAATACATTCATCTGTCATCTATTCATCGTGTATCAATTCCCCTTTTTAATAACTGCATTCATGTATTTTAGCACTTACAAAAGAGATAGCATACTATGGACGAATAAAACTAACCAACCAACCAACCAAATATATAAATAAATACAGGTATTTGTAAATTGCATGAATTCGCGAAGGACCCATTTAGAAAGCACGCGTACCTTTCCACGAAATTCTGTGATGTAAGAGGGCAGACAGCCCAGAAATGCGAGGGCACATGCAGGCCTACATATTGACGTCAGAGATTGAATGAATGACTTGACTAGTCGCTGGCCGGCTGAATCCAGTGAAGCTTTCATTTCGTTGAGTGCATGGTCGTGTTCATACACGGCAGTGGAAAATGAAACTGCCAGCATCACGAGCGCAGCTTCAAATATTTATACAGAGGCCGAAATATGTGAATCACACGCTTCTGATACACTCCACTTAAATTTTAGAGCGAACTCACCCTGCGTCAGAATAAATAAAGTATGAACTAACTCACTTGGAAAAGACGTTACTCAGCATCAGAAGAAATAAATTCAAACTAACTTTCCCATAGAAGCCCATATAAACTAAAAAATACCTGTACGTTTATCTACCTATGTTCCTATCCAAAGAGCTGTAATGTGCAGTTGTGTTACTGCTACTGATTCAGCTGTTCAATAGACTTCCTATGTTTTTCAGGAAATAATTCGCTATCTTGTCAACAAAAGCTCATCACGTAGCCAGTTTAATAAACATATCCACGGTATATATGCCTAACATTTCTTTAAAATGTTCAACACAAAATAATTTCTTCCTGCATGTCACGTACAGTATACTGAAAGAAAAATGTCAGAGAATGTAACGTCGTCTCTTCATTCCAAAGAGATACATCTTATTTACGATTCCTTTGAGACGAAACTACATTAGCCTTCCTGGACTTTCATTTCTGGAGCTACACGGAAGTCCAGCTGAAACTAGATTCGCCCTAAAAATAAAAAATAAAAAACAGAAGACCACAATCCTCTGCCAAGAAATATCAACCGCTACGGGGCATTTGAGTGGAATCCCACTGGGCATAAGTTGGCCAGGAAGTCTCAAACTCACATAAATAAAACGACGAAACACGGTCACGATACGGATCTGGACAGGGATAAAACGTAAAGTACGATAGGAGCTGACACATTTCACGTGGACGTTCATTTTTTCTGTCTCTCTCTCTGTAAGAAATGTTAAGCTACTTTTGAAGGTCCAGTGGATTGCCTGGACTCTTAGACTTTATGTAACAAATTCAAAGCTGCATCAGTCCCCAATCTCTAAGGTGCACTAGAAATAAAGTATTATCTGCGATAGGCGAGTCGCTTTTATTTAGAATTAAATTAACATCAGGAAAAAAAAATGTTTCCTGTAGAATAATTCTTCAGTTACCACCAAAAGAGATCGTGCAGCTAACACGTTCTTACTTTAAGGTTTACTAAATACCTTAACGCAAACTGTGTACTTCTGAAAGTTTTATCATTATACAAAACTTCAGACCCTCCGTTCTATGGCGTTAGTACACACATTTGAAGTTCGAACGACGACGAAACTTACTAACTTTTTAAATAATTTTTAACACTGATTTATTCATTATCCCACAATGTAACTAATATTACGTTCGGTATTACAATTTTCTGTGGTATATTTGCAAACACGACGTTTCGGAAATTGGTTCTACGTCAGCCTTCAGATGATTGGCTGTCATTCTACTGACAGGTGTTTACTGCCTTTTTGTCTTAATGTCAGTGGCTACGGCAGGGACTGAATTCGGTGCCCCTTGAATAGACGCTTGCAGGCTGATTGCACAGAATTCCATGAAAAAAGTTAATTACGTTTTATAATATTGATGGTTGTTGTTCAATCGTTGTACGAACACAAAGGCGGAGATCGCTAATGGGGTTCCGAATAAGGAACCCTAGAAGTTCCAGATCGGATCATAAACTGCAGGAGAACAACAAATATGGAAGAGGATATCTACAGAGATCAAGTGAGAAGAAACAACATTACAAGGTTGTACATACGAAAGCTGAATCGTGAAAAGATTTCAGAGTTCGAGTTCCACATCTCAGATCCAGGAGTGCTAAGTGATCAAAGGGGCTTTCACAAACCTTAGCGAATAACGGACGAAACACGTCACGAAAGCCAAACCAGAAAGCAAAACAATGAACTTAAAAAAAAACCACTCCGAGTGTCGATTCATGACGGATCTGAGTGGCACTCTCTGTGTAGATGTTGCAGATACAGCATCACAGAAATAGCAAATGGCCGGCTGTTCGAAATACAAGACGTGGACAAAACAACCACTTTTCAGGATACGCAATGGAGCTTTGATATTCCTGCATGGCTGTTTTTTGGGCTTCAGAACAGTATAAACGAACCTTTGAAGTACAGAACAGATACTACATCAAAACAGATCTATAATTCCATCCTTGGGGTATTTATCTATCAAAGCAAATAACCTGCTAATGAAATACCTCCAAAAGGCTAATCACACATCGACGTGAAGCAGTCGGCAGGCACTGTTTCCTAACTCTGAAGAGAACACGTGAAACCATCTGGAATTAAACAAATGGCGAGTACAAAAGCTTCATTAATTTTTCTGTATCAATTGATTAGTAAAAGACTGTGGATATTTTCTGCATTATCTAATTCTCTCACAGTGGTAATCCACTTCAACATTCGATACGCTAACGCTAACTTCCTATGTTAATGCAAATATGCAATAAGTGTTGTACTGGTATTACATCTACATTTGAACTTGCGACATTAACAAACTTTTTACATGAGTTATACTGCCCAGTTAAAAGCATTTTTTAAATGCATATCTGAATATGAAGAGCATTAGCTTAAAATATTAAATTTGTATCTTATATGCGTCATGTTTGTGTTTGATTAAATATATTTATTTTGTACAGTCTATACACAAACGTTTGAAGTTTATTGGTGTTGTAAAAATTATATAATATTAAAACATTTTGTTGTGTAAAATATTATATTAGCGCTCTTAATCGTAAATACGATTTTACATTACATGTCGTTTTAATAAAAGCGCTAAAAAAATATAATGTAAAATCGTATTTACGATTAAGAGCGCTAATATAATATTTTACACAACAAAATGTTTTAATATTATATAATTTATACAACACCAATAAACTTCAAACGTTTGTGTATAGACTGTACAAAATAAATATATTTAAAATATTAAGTAATACATTATTTATGTCTCATGAATTTTCTCCATCCTAACAATGTCCGCATTCCGCGGCACCTGACCTCTCTGTTTCAAATTCGAAAATCGCAGGATGCAAAACTATATGCGTCACATATCGTACATTTTCAATCTTGACTTGGAACGAGGAGGAAACACGAAGGAAAGTTTATGAGCAGAGTTCTGTAAGACTTATTCACAAGGACTTCCTCTGAGGCAAAGGATTCAATTCCATTGCCTATTCATTTGCATTCCCATCACACACACACTCTCTCTTAACATCCTCGCCCGACCCTCCAAGAACCCACCATCTGCCCAACGTCATTACGAAATACAAGAAGCCATGCAAAATGTAAATGCACTCTGCTCAAACTTCAGAACAATTACATGTTATTAAGCGTCCTAGCTTCTTCATTTTGTTGTCATGGCAAATTACTTTCTCAGTTCCACAGGAAAAAATGAGATCAACATACCGTGGAAAAGCGCACAGTTAGGGCAACCTCTGATATATTCGCTGATTACACCAACGTTTACTCGACTGCACACATTATAAAATACACAAAAGAGTTACTCTGAATGTTACGGAGTAGGAAGAAAGCTGACAGTGCCTATCTGTATGCAAGACCACTTCTTTCGCCAGAACAAACCCAGAGAAACCACAACAAACCAGACCAAGATTAAAGAGTACACTTTTTGTAGGATTTCAGGTTTCCACGGCTGTGAGTTTGAAGATGGCTGCCTTCTGGGTTGCTGTACCGTGTAGTAATCGTCCTGATGATGGAGGCAGCAAGGACCTCTGAAACGTCAGTAAACGTCTACCAGAATACACAAAGCAATAACCCAGAAAACAGACATCTTCAGTACACTTTTTATTGCAAATCTAATAGAACTAGATCAGCAGACTGTATTCTGATTTCGATGCTGCCAAACGTCCCTCGTAGATACGAGAAAAAAATTGCGTTCTTTTCTCATATCATAATAGAAAACTACTTAAAATAGCTGCAAAATTAAGTTATTAATTTTAAATTGTAAACGTGTTTCTAATTATATATCAATTAAAGTGTGTTCAATTAGCTCGTCAGACGGAGGTGTTCTTTTGTGGGCTTTGGTGTTGTCAGTGTTGGACCTGCGGGTTCTGCAACCAGGAAGTTAGTTAGAGAGTGAGACGGAGATTTTCCCGTATTTAGTACCGGTAAACACATTAACACAATAAGTTCCATGCTTCCGAATAACTGATTTCTGCATCGAACGTTTTGTTGAGCGACACGACAAAATTAATGTAGGAACGAGTCCAATTGACACAAAAACGTCCTGGATTCTCATTGCGTCTGATGCACAAAAGAATTAATCTGCTTTAATAATATTACTGCTTGTGTTATGCTTCTTCGAAGACAATTTAACAAAAGACTATTTCAGTCGGTAATACTGACTACTTCAAATTGCTCTATTAAATAAGGAAAGCATTTTTCTCTTTTGTTAGCATCTGATTATTTGCTAAGGATAAAGTCTTCTTTTTTCTTCCCCCAGTTAAAATGACATACACACACACAAAGAAAACCTTAAACATGGCGCAAAGATATCGCATTTTTTCGTTGAAACTTCTTCTTTATATAATTAATATAATCAGCAATATGCGAATTACCTCCGTTAACTTTTTCTTTGACCTGTAGAGCGCGTGCGACTCTGTTGTGATTTTCCGGTCGAGAAGGCAATTTAATAATCCGTTTCGTTATTAAATTCATTAGCAAGCCTTCAGCAAGTGGATGTACTGCCAGAGCTCTCAGAAGCGGCAAGCTGTCTGCATACCCGACAGGGTAAAACCGCAACTCTTTATAAAAACTAAAGTCAGAAGCAATGAAACAAGATCAGTACAGAAAGTACGGCATAAGAGTTAAGAATCCTCTGGCTCGGAAGATACGACACAGTCATCTAAGAGACAGGGTACAGCAACGGTCAATTCAGAATGAAGTTGAACAGAAATGCCCTGTCGAAGAAAGGCCTATAGCTATTTATTTATTTATTTAGTGTTCTGTCTGACGACAGGTCCATATGAACAGGATCCTTCCATCCTTTTCTCGGACTGGGACCTGTTCATATACGTTCTTGGCAGATGATCCAGAAGTGGTTTGCCATTGCCTTCTTCTGTGTGTGAATGGAGTAATTGTTGGGATGCCACGGAGGAAAACTCCGTGTTGCCTAGACCCCGGCCTTGCCCAACACAAGTTATAAATTCTGGCACCGCCGGGAATAGCTATAAACTACATAAATTGATGCTATTTGCTGGCTACGTTTGGCGATGACTTCTTCAAACTTCTAGATCTACACTCTTCGCTGTCGAACACCACTTTCCCCATTAAGAGAAAAACTACAGTTGACAACACTTCTTCGACACTAGCGGCCCATATGGATAAGGGTCTCTAATGCAGAGATCTTCCAAAATCATGTGGATAATTATCTCACTACACACACTGGGCATCAACCATGACTACAATATTCCAGCGGCTTAAGTCGTGTGGCTGACGAGAGGAATATATATATATATATATATGCGTAAAACAATGCAATAAATTATTTACAATTTACAAACAGTTTGATGTTCTCATGCTATGCATCCACAAAGCAATTACTCATACACACAGATTCTTCTTGTGGATTTAGCATTCTGATCCGTTTCTGGTTCAGTATTCGTACACAAATCACAGCCAGAGGCAAGGGTTCGCATACACTGCGATATCCAGCATAATGCTAGGAATTAATTCAGAGTGTTTTCCAGAGTTTTGAGTCCCAATCTCTCTCTCTCTCTCGGTGATGCGAACACATTACAACGAATATTCTGCTCTCCACTAAGACACTGCATTCATGCACACCCACTCAACTACCCGCTGAATTTGTATTAAGAAGATTTACTGCCTGCACAATTATACCTGCATGATATCTTACATTTTCGAGATTTCATACGATTTTCACACGTTATCTCCTATCAACGGATATCCCGAGGTTGTGTCCACGTGGGTAATGCGGACGGGGCGTGCAGCTGACCACTCATTTCCATCGAATACCATAAAACGAGAAGCCGAGAATAGGGAAAACTGGAGAGCTCTTTTTGGGCAGAGCAATGGACCTGTCGTAAGACAGAACACTAAATAATAATAATAATAATAACCATGGTTACGAATGAATGCGCAGAACCATACTTCCAAAACCCTAACATCTTCACGGTGCAGTACTTAATGAAGCATAGAGAAAACTTCACCTTACCGTACTAATTATTTTGGGCAGACAATATCGAGTACTATGACAAGCGGTTTACTGTTTCGCCATTAGCGCATATGGCAAAGCTTATGCAATGTAACTGTGACATTTTGGGATTGTGCCGCCAGCTCATCCCATGCAAGTCTTCCCAAATGCAACCGCTCTCTGGGAGAGTTGCCTGTCAGACTCAAAGGTTCCTGGGCAACACAACATAGGCGAGTCATACAGAACAGAGAAACACCGTGTCATGTGAATAACGCAATTATTTTCCCACCTCTCTGCACCTTCATGTGAAAGCAGACAACTAACTACATCGCTCTGTGACGAGCAAACTACCCCGCTGATTGAACAACAAAAGCGCTAACCTTTCCTGCTATCATCAATTTTGATTAACAAGATTGTAGTCTGCTGCGACACTGATTATTTCACGTATACGTCACGATTCTGTATGATTACGTATCACTGATTTATAAGGATTGCCGAGGACATCTCACTGGACGAAGGCAGGTCGCTATATACATATGCATAACCGATAAAACAAAAGATACCATTATTTTTTAGATTACAAAATCCTAGTGTTCAATGTCCATGTATCGAAGTTCGATCCTGAACCATTTCGGTACGCCCACATACATTTGTTTCCCTAAGATCCATTTTAATATTGTGTTCCCATACTGGCCCACTTTCGGTCTTCTAGACCTGATCCTCAGTCACTTCCATCCATCTCCCATCATCAGAGATCTTTCCATAACACCCATCTTAATGTTACCCACAATCCCATTACCAGTCTTTCAAATGGCGACTTTTCAATACGTATCACACCAAAACATTGCATGTATTTCCTGTTTCCCCTTCCTTAGCTGCAAGACCCCTGCCCATCTTCGTCTCCGCCACGACAGGTAGGCCTAACAGCTCATCAAATCACAATTAAGGTATTCAGTCATTCGTAGAATGTTTGGAATTACACTTTAGGGATTTAACTGCCTTATAATATTGCAGCGATATTAGTTATTAAACAAATTATGAATAACAGTCAACTGTTTCATGTTCTAAATGAAGGAAATCTCCCTTTTTTAAGTTGATTTGTTCCAGGGATCGTGTCGAAGAGTGGCCTCTGCTTTCAGCGAGCTGTTAGTTTACTAAGAGTCCCAGATACATCATAAATGATTAAAATTCAACACTAATGCCACCTGTTAATCTCACCAAGCGTTTTACTAAACCTTCTACAAGAACGAGCCTTCACAAATGACTATAAATGCAGGGTTAGAATAAAGAGAAAACGACATGCATTTGTCATTCTAATGGCAAACATTCAGTCAGCGAGAAGTACATAGCCGTTTGCGATTATCTGCAACAATTTCCACGTACGGTGCTTTAAAACGCGCGGGTCGTTATGGCAACGCGTACTATAATGGGCATTAGGGTGAACCACACAATTCGCGGGCTCAGTGCCGTTGTGGTTTGTTACAGAAAACGGGCTTTTCTCGAGAGACGGTAAATGGAGACTGGTTCAGTTTGTCTGCCCTAATGCAAGACTCAAACATTACCGTAACATGCAATTACAAGACGTAGTTTCGGAACATAAGTACTACATAAAATGACGAAGAAACTCTTTGGACAAATCAAACAGAAGTTGCAAAGGATGGAGCAAGGTAATTGTTTTCGTTTAAATAAAATCAAACAGAAGTTGCAAAGGATGGAACAAGCTAATTGTTTTCGTTTAAATTTCCAAGCAAATGCCGCGACGGTACCTTAAATTAGCCCATGACCGCTTCTTACAATGCCCTTTGCAAGTTCATTATTCATTAACCATCCAATAATCCAACCCTAAACAGTCCGAGCTACTGACAGTCGTAAAATAAACAACAAATAAATAAATATCCTTGCGCTTTGCTCAGTGGAACTGACGTTCAAAAGGGACCACACGCTGCGAACACAGTACGGATTAACACATTCAGCGCGTCGCCATGCTATTATTTACCGTTGTACACTCTAATAAGCGTTCTGCACAAAAGTTGACTCCTGCTTTACTTCCAATTATCTCCTTTGTGTAGAGAGACTAAACAAACATGCTAATTAATTACAGCAAAGCCTGCTTATAACTGAATTTTAAAGCACCCTTACTTCGCCAGAGATTCTGACCTAAATCATAAAGAAAGTGCAAATGCATATTTCAGTTTTAGTGCGTGTGGAATATTTTCTGTTTCACATTCGTATCCGTCTGACTAACGTGAGAACATCTAGTTTAAAACAGAAGACAAATTCCCATGGAGACAGAATGGTTCTCCGAAATGTTTGCATCTACCAATTGTAGGACCGCTGCCACCGGGTAAAAACCCATTTGCAGTCAAATAAATAATAATAATAATAATAAAAATATCTGTTCTTGCATGAGCCGGGATAGCTCAGTCAGTATAGTGACTAGCTACGGGCTGGACGGCCGGGGTTCGATCCCCGACGGGGGCAGAGGATTTTTCCTCTATCCTCTGCGTCCAGACCGGCTCTGTGTGGCAATGGGTACCGGGGTCCTTTCCCGGGGGTAAAGCCGGCCGGGGCGTGATGCTGACCACTCACCCCCATCTAGTGCCGAGGTCAAGGAAGAGAGGAGCTATACCTCCTCTCACCCCAAACGCCTACATGGCGTATAGTGGGACAAACTTTACTTTATCTGTTCTTGCATACGAGTATGATGTGAGCATGTTGTGACCCATGCAAGTGGTTCGTCCTTGCACTACTGGGATGTTCGTCACACGTCAAGCAAGAAGCATTACGTCCAGAGATGCTTCGCTCTGGTTTCATTAGAATATTCAGATATCTAGAAACCTTTGCATCAATGGTTTTGCATAAATACTCGGACGACAAGGATTTATTTTTTTCTCTGTCTCTCGATTTCCATAATGCTTCTTCTTATGTCAAGTGGAAAAATCTCTTATCGAAAGGGATTCAAATTTCTTTATGTATATTTTTTTTTTTTGTAAGTGTGCAGTCTATGTTGAAATAGGTTTCCCGAAGAGAAGACGACTCATAGATACAGACTACAACTGCGGGGAGTGGAGACAAAACCGACACAAGTAAACACCGAGGATCCTGTAAAATATTTAGGTCAGGATACCACACGCAGGCCAAAGAACTAAGGTACGCACTGTTCATGGGAAAGTGAATAACAATGAAACGTGAACTGTGTAAGATAAGTTTCTAATTCTTTACATCTTATTTGAATATCAATTTTCTTTGATATTATCCATCGTACAGCAAATAATATATAAAACGTAAAACGACGTTTCGGAGATGGGACTCTATCTCCGTCTTCAAGTGTCTACTCAGTTGGGCCCACTAGTTTCAGCTAATCCCTATCTCCGGAAAAAAATTATTCAAATGACTCATCACCATCGTAAAGAACTTTCAGATTTGATATACTTTATAACAAGAACTTTTAGATTTGATATACTTTATAGGTTAGTTTTATTTAACGTTTTCTCAGCTACTTGGGTTAAGCCTATATTTCGTAGAATTGAAATACTACTGTCACTGATCAAAGTGGGGAAAAATTGTCGTGGCCTATTGCACGGCGCTAATATACCATTTGCAATTTGTATATAAATTAACGGCACTGGGAACATGATCCATGTATCATTAGTACACGCTGGCGTGTCCTGTGTGAGGTACGCTACTAATCCAACATCAACGTGAACTCACCGGGGGACGCGATGTAATAACCTGAGTCAGGACAGCAGATGCCCTGAACGAGATTCGAAAGCCCGTCTTAATATCCTCCCATTACCACATTTCTTTATTCAACCACCACGACAATATTAGGTGAAGAGACCAAATTGTGAAGCCCTTCGTTACGCGGTTCCTTGTACTGCCTTATTATTCCACTCTGTTGAATCCAAAGGCCATTACGTCGTCAGCAATTTGTTCCCAAACGCAATCAATCTATGTTCTTCCCTCGCAGTGAGATACAAGTCTCATACCAGGAAGAACAATTATTATAGACCTCGAGGGTGAAGAGACGAGGTTTTGAGAAGATGATGAACGCAGAGATAATAAGTCCCTGGAAGCTGGAATAGATTGAAAATCCTAATCCAAACCTGTATCTCTGAATAAGAATCCTTATTATAGTGATGATGGTAATATGAAGATGACGACAAACAACTGTGCCTGCCCGGAAGGCACAACGTAAGATAAAGTTTGAAACGCCTCAAACATTTAAAGTGCCAAAATACGTAAGAACGACATCTTGCTATGTCCTTCCATTCATAAATCTTCCTGTGATCTGACACGATATAACACGTAGGTTAGTTGATAAATGTTCGTTAAATAAATCACAAAATGAAACAACATAGTAACATCGTTTAAACCAGTACTTCCTGATAGGAATAAAAAGCTACAACGAATGGTTATTTAATGATTCTGTACCAACAGCCTTTATTATACAGTTTAAAACAAGTCTGGAAGATAATCATTTATTTATTTGTAATTTATTTATTAAAGTGGCCGTGGTCTAATTTAATTTAAGGTACTATCCCGGAATTTGGTTGGAAGAAACTGAGGAAAACCACAAATCTCGGTAGGTTACAACCTATTATAAATATCTGGTCGAGATGTGAGCTGGGTATCTCCCGAATATAAGCATTGAAACTTTACAGATGAACATGGCCTGGACATGTATCTCGGATGATAGAAACAAAAACTGTATGCTCAATTTCAGTGGGGAAATCCTCTTAAAAAGCGGTCACTTCGAAAGACCCGAAAATGCAAGATTTTAAGATAACGGGCTGTGAAGATGGGAAGTGGATTTTCGTGGTTCAGGCGTTACTTTCAAAACATCGTGCCGTAGATCACTTGTGCACGAGCCACAATTCCAATGTTTTGACGGTCAATATTGACTTGGTGAGCTGCGGGTCACATTCGCAATGCGATTTGCGGCTGTCAAAACATACTTACACCCAACATCGGCAGATACAACTTTCGGCCGTGCGGTTTCTCAACGAAATAAACTGCGACGGTGGAAATGTGTGCTGCAGAAGAAGAAGACTGGCTCTTGGCTTCCCTGACGCAGAAATCAGGCTGATGAACTGTAAGGGAAGTGGAGGAAACAAGCAGTGGCCTATTTCAAGGCAATATCCCGTCGTTTGCCTGGAGGGACTGACGAACACCTCAGTTACAATTAACGCCTCTGGACCAAGGCAAGTCGCGATGTATGAATGACAGGCAAATGATGTCACTCGGGTTTGGTACAATCTGTTAGCCACACTTCAACAGGTCCTGGTCGCAACGTACTCGTGGTTACGTGCATCCTGGAACCGCAAAAAGTTCGTGGCTTGGTGACCCTATTGCCATCACCTGAAAATCCTACCCTTTACGACTCAGAAATTATATTTTCACTGATCATATCAGACTGTACCATTTTTTCACAACAGTACTGATCACTTCCTAAAACACTTGTAAGTTCCAATCAGGTTAGATTCCGGTCATATTACACGTTAAGACGAACCCAAGCTGCGTGGCATAATTTTTGGTATAAAATTCAAATTCAATTTATCAGCAATGAGAGAATAGTATAAAAAAAAATTCTTACAGAGAATGCACAATAGACTACGCCATCCAAACGTAGTTTATATTTCGGGAACGAACAACGGATTATTGCATAAAATAAAGAAAAATAAAACTTTAGGAGAAAAATCACAAGATTAAAAAAACTCTTACAGCTAAAAACTCCGTTTTTAACGTAAAATACTGCCAGTTATATTATAACATTGAATTTTAGATAGAAGAGAAATACTGATATGAGTCTTAAACCTGTTTCTGTATGTAGATTAGATTCTCCTGGCGCTTGTAATTACAGTAAAAAAGCAATCGGGTACCATAACAGCCGGGAAAATTCTTTACTGAAGAAGGATTCTGCCCAAAGTTAGAACAGAAACATTGTACAGACATAATACAAAGAAACAGGATTCGTAAAATAACACAGAACGCGTAGAGAGGGGAAAAGAGATACAGGAAGATCTAATGACAGCCACAAAGACAAATATAACTTCTGAACACAGGAACAGGCCGCTTCAAAGCACCCGATCCCTGCGGTGGAATAAAATGAAACAATGCAGGAGAGAATTTAGAAACAAACAAGGATGATCATTTCATCCAGAGGACAAACTTCAGTCTCTCCGCTTGGTTTGTCGATGTCGCACTATTTTTGACGTCCATGGCGGACGTGCGGATCAATAAAGCAAGCGCCGCATTACGCAATGGGCGATCATCGACGACATCTGCGTAATCTCCAGCCCTGACCCCGCGACTGCATTTGTCATTATGCGTCGACTGAACCTGGCAATCCACTGCTTTGTGTCAGAGACGAACACGAAATCGCTATTCGCCTTCGGATCTGCCGCTCGCTACTTCGGAGACGACACAGCACGGACAAAACATTTTCATCAGCCGTTAAAGTTATAAAATTGTTATAGAGTAACCCACTCGTGCTTTGTATTTGGGAGATCCCAGGTTCAAATCTCGAACCGGAGACTTACTATCCTGACTGAGATATTTCGTGGTTTCCCTTAGTCCGTCCATACAAATACTAGGATAGTGACTAAAATTAGGCCACGATATTCTTCTAACCTAATAATGGAAGCAACAAACACCCCCAAAACGTCGCTACAAACTTCTGCCAGACTACACAGCGCAACTAGCCAGAAGACAGCCATCTTCAAATTCCAACTTCTGAAACACACTTGGGTTACATGAGATTTATTGGCCTGGAAGTAACTTTAAACATGTTACTGCTCATCAGAAGTCATTTATAGGCGCGTATTACTTTACCTGCAATAAATGAACACCAATAGCATTGAGACACGCAAAATATCACGTGTAAAACATGAAAACTCCAAACCGGAGTAGATAAATCTTTCAAGTATTGCCAATGTAAGGTATTATTGAAGGGTATTATACAGAATGAGAATGTTCCATTCATAAAGCTAAGAACTGAAAAGAGCCTACATACATCCCCTCCCTTTCAGCCTTAGAGTTGAATGTGCGCAAATTGCCAGCACTATTTTCCGGAAGAAGAGTTATTATAACGACGACAAACATTTTTCCCAAGATCCAGCGCCTCTTCAAGCAGATCACATCTTCCAGTAGCAGTCCAGGAATCTTCAATCACGACTGCGCAAACAGAATCTGGGACACGGGGAGGGGGGGGGGGGGGGAGACTACATGTCAGTACCAAATGATGACTCTCTTTCTGCGATAGGCACCGCGCGACACTCCACACAGACAGGGTCCACGACACACTTCTATTCTGGAGGACCCGCCTCGAATCTCGTCGTACAAGGTAACCTTTGCGGTGGGAGGTTTTTACAGGGCCAATACGAATCTCTGTTCTGTTTTATTGTAAAGACGTTACTTTTCAGATTCCGGTCTCTGGTAAATTCTTTATATTCTGTTTCATACTGCCACTGAAGTTCGAAGGTTCATCGCCGTTACCACAAAACACCGCGACTGAACCCCATCCTCTGCAAGCACACCTCAGTTCAAGCATTCACAATATATTGCTCTACATCTATTTTAATATTATCCTCCTTTCTCCATTCGGTTACTGAACTTAAACCTTTCCACACACTCTTTTAGTATGCAGATCTTATTCCCAAAAAGCAATCCACTCATTTACCCACATCCTTGATTTAATCAACATAACATGGAAGACTTGTGGTTCTCACAGCGGTGAGTATGAAGAATTCCGTCTTCTGGGTTGTTGCGCTGTGTAGTCTGGTCGATGTCAACCAACGTTTCAGAGGTCATACTGCCTCCGTCATCAGGGCGATGAGTATGAAGATTTCTGTCTTCTGGGTTGTTGCGCTGTGTAGTCTGGTCGATGTCAACCAACGTTTCAGAGGTCATACTGCCTCCGTCATCAGGGCGATGAGTATGAAGATTTCTGTCTTCTGGGTTGTTGCGCTGTGTAGTCTGGTCGATGTCAACCAACGTTTCAGAGGTCATACTGCCTCCGTCATCAGGGCGATGAGTATGAAGATTTCTGTCTTCTGGGTTGTTGCGCTGTGTAGTCTGGTCGATGTCAACCAACGTTTCAGAGGTCATACTGCCTCCGTCATCAGAGTATGAAGAGTTCTGTCTTCTGGGTTGTTGCGCTGTGTAGTCTGGTCGATGTCAACCAACGTTTCAGAGGTCATACTGCCTCCGTCATCAG
>NW_019059720.1:1206791-1224554 GCF_000696155.1 Zootermopsis nevadensis | reverse complement strand
TGGGGTTTCGTAGCTGAGGCCAGAACATCAATGTTGTGAGAAAAAACAGGGCAACAGTGGGGAAAGCTGTTTAACGAGCAGGGCTCTGACAAAACAAAAGGGAATGCATTATGATTAAAGCAGATTTGAAACTTTCGCCCAAACGAATAATCTGTGAATTGCTTTGACAGTCGACTCGCAGAAAGAATGCAATTACATTACAGTCCCAAAAAGAGATTGTGTGTCGTTCGGCCTAACAGCTCATAAAACAACGCACTGGTCACTCCAGCATTTAAAAGGTCGTAAACGAGGCGACATCTGTGTTGATACGGACTGGATGACGCTCATTTCGGAATGCGTACGAGACGACAGAGCCAGTACCTCGCCATGTGTTTCAAAGACGTTGTAAGAGTAACGGTCTACTCACCTCGAAGTACCTCACTGATATAGAAAAAAAAACATATTTGAAAAACACGTGAAGAACATAATAAAAAGGACTAATGCTAAAAATAAAAATTCATGCACTGCAAATTTAACAATTAAGAAGCTGATGTAATAAGTTGGCAAAACAAAGCCAATACCAACTGCACGCTCCATTACCTCCAACGCCGCTGTGCAGATGACTGAAGCAACATCAGCATTACAGCCGAGTTGGCAAATTGCTACACTGCGGAAAACACAGTCGCGGCAAAACCGAATACTGCATTTTTTTTACTCGGGCATATAAAAAAATTTTTTTTTCCCTTTTGCAACCACGAGCAAAAAGAATCACTCATCTAACACGGCTGCTGGTTTAACGAACATCCCGTGCTCTGACGGGAACTACACCGACTAACCTGCGAAACGAGTGAACTCCTAGACACACGCTGAATGATAAAGCCACCAGCCCGTGAGGCATATATCGTTCTTTTTTTGTTAAATTATTACTAACAGAGAGAAATAAAACGCGATAGAATAAATGAAATAAAAGATGGGGAGTAGAAAGAACAGATAGGAGAACGAACAGAAGAGCCATACAAGAAATTAAACGCAAAAATAGAGAAACAGGGAATGAAAAGTATAAACACACAAACGATAAAAACGACAGAACAAACGGATCAAAGGAAGGGAACATAAACAAATTGAACATATAAAGAAAGGAAGAATGACAGAATGAACGAATTAAAGAACGACGAGAGGAAAGAGATTGAAGTACCAAAGATAGAAAGAAAATAAAACACGTGTTCGTGCACTTCACATCGCTCCATTCAATCTCCACACCCCATAACATAAACCCCAGTCATCGGTTAGCAGAAAAATGCTGCGACATCGATTTGTAAAAACACAACTAAGTGACGAGAAGGTGCCACAGACAATCGAAGACGCCGCTAAAGCCGACGGGGTCACGGCAGTCTCCTGCTTGCACTCCATCACATGGATCTCAACTGGTGTACCAGATGGCAGAGGGAAAGGTAGAGAGAATGCATCGCAAACTAGTTCCTTCGTGATTTTCGCCAGTCTCTCCACGCAAATCAGAAAAAAAATGCCTTGATTTAGACTATAACCGCTTCCTTCCAGCCTCGTTTCAATTCATTGTTTAACAATAACTGTATAATGCGACGCTACAGTTAATCTAAGTTACTGACTGCATCGTTAAATATACCACAAATAAAAGTTTAGCAGTTCCAAACCACCAAGCTCTCAGGCCGCTGGAACACATTTACTGACGGAACTTGTACCTTTTGCTGTTCCATGGATAACGACTGGCAAAGAAACCCACACTCACAACCATTAAATATGACTGAAACCATATTAGGGTTTTCAACGTCGCACAATAAAATCTCTTCCGTCCTGCATCCCTCACCTCTAGATGAGAAGGTGAAGTCTGTCTGAGAGCGGCAAGAAGGAGAAAATAGAGGCCCCAATTTGATTTCCTTTCCAAATTTCCTGTCGGCTCCGGAGGGCGTTTGGTGCCAAGACGAAGCCTGGAATACGAAATTCGCTTAATCGTCTCGAGAACTGTCACTCGAGCTTCATACCAAGGTCTCATGTTTCCCTACGTATAGTAAAACCTACAAACCAACAAACGATCTCGAAAAAGAAAACTGCCGTGGACACTTACCACAACAGCTGCTTCAAATTCGGGATGGCCCAGGTTCGAATCGTGGCCCAAAGAAGGGCCATCTTCATTAAATGTTTCACTGGTTTGCTACAATTCCTTCAAAATGTAAATGAACAATGCCGTAAAACACACAACAACTGCTTCCTTCCACTTTAATAACATACTATTTTATTTATTTTATTTATTTATTTAGTGTTCTGTCTGACGACAGCTCCATATGAACAGGATTCTTCCATCCTTTTCTCGGACTGGGACCTGTTCATATACGTTCTTGGCAGATGATCCAGAAGTGGTTTGCCATTGCCTTCTTCTGTGTGTGAATGGAGTAATTGTTGGGATGCCACGGAGGAAAACTCCGTGTTGCCTAGACCACGGCCTTGCCCAACACAAGTTATAAATTCGGGCACCGCCGGGAATCGAACCCGAGAAACCGTGTTTCACCTGCAGAAGTTACACAGAATCGATTGCTAATCATTTGTTTCCTCCCATGTACCACTTACAATCCTTCTTTATTTCATAAAACATGACTTCGTACGAAGAGTACAAAAGGCCACAACATCTACATGTGTCTGTTACTTCTTCTTTAAGTTGTTTAATATGTGAAACAGGAAGACGACGATACATTAGATTTGACCACACATCCACAGACTACGGATTACAAGACTGACTTGCGTTGTCATTATTTACAACTATATCGGAAGTGTCAGTGGTATGTGTATTGAACACAAACATCAAAGACTGGGCGTGTACATCCGCCCGTCAGCCTGCCAAGAATGTTTAACCTCCGATAGAACTTGATCAATTTCGAATAAATTTTATATTTGGAGTTTATATAAAAGATTGTCGAATTTATAACTTGTGTTGGGCATGGCCGTGGTCTAGGCAACACGGAGTTTTCCTCCGTGGCATCCCAACAATTACTCCATTCACACACAGAAGAAGGCAATGGCAAACCACTTCTGGATCATCTGCCAAGAACGTATATGAACAGGTCCCAGTCCGAGAAAAGGATGGAAGGATCCTGTTCATATGGACCTGTCGTCAGACAGAACACTAAATAATAATAATAATAAGTGAATAGGGGGAAACGTGACTGGAAAGCACGTAAATTTTGTACGGAACACCTTTCTACCCGTTGTATATTCTTCGTAGTAAATTACAGCTTCTTTATAAACTGATCAGCTTCGTGTTATTATTCCTTAATACAACCCTGAGGATTAATATTTAGCAGTAATATTACCACATCTCATTCGTCACACGTGTTCCGCAAAACGGGCTTGATCATACGCGTAAAATGTCATAGACCCATACAATCTATAGTATGAACAACTTAATACGATCACATGCAAATGAACTGGTTACACTGACGATATTTATGCGCACAGATGTCATTTCATTACCATAAAGAAGACCTGTGTAATTGCATTCACTGCCTGTATCACAGCACGCACAAGCTGCCTCGACTTCTAAAGGGCCCTCCCTGCAGACAGAAGAATATTCCTTTAACGAGAAGCAGGGGCAGGTCGAGAAGGAAGCTCCCGTTTATTAAGATCCATTACGACGTCGCAAGAACAAACAATGAAGAGACAAGTAGATTCCTTTAGCACCAACCCAAAACCAAGTCTAACTTAGTTATAGCCGGTGCTGCTTGCTGATTTGCAGAATCAATATTTGAGGTGACGAAGTAAAACAATGAGCTGCTTCAGGTTTACGGCAAACCAGTAGTAAAACGTCTGACCGTTAATGATGGTCTCCTGAGCGTAGCTTCTGAAATACTGTGCTGTTTCATTTATGCAAGTTAATTGACCATCATAAAGAAAATACCTGAACCTAACAGACATATTACATAAAGAGAAGATTCAACATTTGTCTTCTCCACCGATTATTACAAGCGTAATTAAATAAAGGATGAAGTTTTATCGAAGAAACTAAAGCGAAGATAACATTCGGGAGACGAAGGCGACAGTGAAAGGAAAATATTGGAACAAGATCAAAACCAGATTGGCGGCTCGGACTGGATTCAACTGGTTGAGAAAAAATGAAAAAATGGCGCGTTCGTGAGCATGGCAATGAAACTCTTGAGATCTATAAAAACAACAAATTTGTTGTGAGACTTCAGGTTCTCACGGCAGCGAGTATGAAGCTGGATTGCTCAGTCACCTGCGGTCGTACCGACGTTTCATAGGCGCTAGCT
Organism: Zootermopsis nevadensis; assembly: GCF_000696155.1. The sequence goes on along the minus strand of NW_019059720.1, from coordinate 1,220,280 downwards.
GCCTCAATCATCAGGGCAGTAGAGGCAGCAAGCACCTCTCAAACGTCGGATTTGATTTTGGTTCCCGATCTCCAATATATTGAACGCATTCAGTAAACGAAGCTTAAATTAAACCATAACATTTTTCTCAAAAAATTTAAAATCTTAAGATAGCCATCCGATACATAAAATATGAGCCTTATTAAGATTTAGAAATTTTAAGTTCAATTATTTTTGGATGTCGCCCAAAAAAAATACATGAAGATGTGCAATGTGATATGGTACGGCGACTGACTTTGAAAAGTGGAGCTACCTGTAATAAAAGATAATCATGGATAATGACGTGTGCAAAATAGTGACGAACGCATTTGGAGAGCACGTGTATTCCATCACCTCTCACAATCTTGCTGAACTGAAGCCACTACAATGATCACAAACACGCGTGCACAGTGTACGACTGCTCTAAAGGCGAATGTTCAAATGAGAGAAGGAAGTGTGTTTCTGTGTACCGTTAGTGTTTTGACACTTGACATCCGCTTAAGAAGATTATCAAAACGGGTGCAATTATATATATTGCCTCCGCACTGATGTCGTAATTGACAAAGTCAGCGGAAAAGCGAGATTAACTGGTGGCAATGTCGGCGTTCAAAAGCAACCAACCCACCACACTTTCTTCCATATTCAACTTTCGAATCCGGTCAGAAAGCCAAAAACTGAAATACGAGACTAGAAAACTACAAAGAGTTTATTTTTTATGTTCATCTTGCTTTTGTTGGCGCTGTGTTGAATTTTCCTCGATGCCTACGTTACAGCTGCATGGATTACGATATAGGAACAAGACCATAAATGGAGAGTACGAAAGAATTTGAAGAGATGGCTGTGGCCATTTTCAATGCCTACGACCCAGAAATTCACCTGAATTTTTTTCCCCCTTTCCTTCTTTATCTTCGTCTCCTACATGCCCATTACTTCTATCTGTAATTTTATACGTTATTCGTCAGGATGCACAATCCTCCAACAGATTTCTCAACCATGTTTTTCATTCACCGTAAAAAGCAGTCCTGAATTACACACATTCCAAGATCCGGATATTAGAAAGGCAGTTCCCACGCCGAAAATTACTGTGAACTTGGTATCGGCAGGCCTGGGTTTGTTTTATGCATTCGTATCGCACGTCGAGTGCCAGTACATACAGCAGTGCCTCAGTATTTTTAAAGAAACGGAACTGCTTGTGTAGCCCGGTCACGCTGCACCCTCCCCGTTTTAAGATTCGTGTCGTGGTGCGATGCGCTCCCCAGTCGCTCCATTTTCGTAGGAGAACATGGTCAGCGTGCGTAACAAGCCCGATGCAGGGTGTCCATAAACAAAGCACTCCGGTTATCATGCAATGTAATCCGGTTTGCAGCTTACATAACACTACATTAGGTTTAAAACGATGGTTTGCATGGTATTTACTAGGGTGGTTAATGGCAGGAAGTCTCGCTGGAAATCAGTCACACCCAGAGCACAATTCTTAACACGTATTCCCACTTTCTAGCCTAAAATATGATAAAACATTCGGACATAAGACTTGTGAACTCCATATCTAAGAAGTTTGATAAAAAATGTTTAAAGAATTTGTATTAAAGAATTGTATCGGAAGTAGTTAAAGGGCCTAATAGTAACACTTGGAGAGAAATAAATTCCTGTCAGGTTGGTAACATTAATAAAATTCCCAGAACCAAAGACAATCTGTAAATGTACGCCAGATGTCCATGGAACACATGCCTATACGACACAGAAATGTAGTAGAGAGTCACTTTGTTGGTCAGAATAAGAGAAATCTAACGCGAGACATTGCACCCCTGTTGAGCGCAATTTTCACGAATCCCAGCGATTTCCCCTGACTTGAACTCAAGCTGGCGGCAACTTTAATAAACTCTAGTCATTGTAGAAGGTTTACGAGCGAAGCAGCTGTTACCTAGCGATGTGAACTGCTCTGGCCTGTCACCAGCAATTGCACTGCATTACACGGCTTGTGCTGGAGGCCACCACCACATTCATCGCACTTCCTGCAAACCCTGTTTTCCATGTCACACACAGCAGAGATACAGAAAGGGTCCCAACGTTGCGTGGCTCAGATTCGATTCTCGGTCAGGACACGGAGAGAAGATGGAGACGGCATGTTTCTCCGAAACGGTGGCAGTAAATAGAAGTATATACAGTGCCAAAACCCAGAAGACGAATAAGAACATCAGGAAGTCAGCCATTTTCGTATTCGCCGATGTGTTAATCTCAAACTGTACAAAAAAAACGCCATCCGAACCGCCGTGAATACCTCAAATCTCTCGTACATATACCCTGTTGCTCACATAACCATGAGAAACACAAATATTGGACCAAATTATATGTATATTAACGTGTGTTCAGTTATATACCATAACGAACGCATCTCGATGAGACGTATAGGCCACATGATGTGAGGAACTAATTTTTGTACGTATAATGAACCCTTGAAAGCCCACAAAAATTCTTTTTAAGTCGAAGACCAATTTTGAATAGATTTCAGCCTACGTTTATCAGACTGACCAAAACTAAACTCTCCTGACAACCAGACGTACACAACCACCCCTCCCCAAATCAAATGTAATGATAATCCGGTAATTACTGTGGGTGGTAAAATGTAGACGGACGGCCACAATCCACACATAATATGATATAATTTTGTGCACCTTGTTTTAAGTACGAGTAAAATCACTTTATGATGTCTCACGAATATTCACGTCGATATGAACCTCACGAAATTCAGCAGCTAAGTAAGAAATTCGTTTACAAAATGTATTAGAGTACAAATAAAGGGACTGTAGATCAACCTGAAGTCAGTAAAAGAGAATTTCATTTACAGAGTTTATAACATTAAGTACAGAGCTATTTATAGGTCGCGTACAGGGCCCAGTAGTTCGGTACACGTGCTCTGCACCCGGTATAAATAATAGATTACTTCCAGGATCGAGAGAAAAAAGGTATAAAATTGTAACAGCGTCTCACGTCCTTCGAGAACGTTCCGACGTTTACAGCTGCATTCGTGGTCTCAAGAGTCTACGGAAAGTTTCTGTCAGTCTAATAAGTTACCTGAAAATACCTCACAAATATGTCACGGCTACTGGCGATATATTGAAGTCAGTTCTAGCATAAAATATGTAGTATTTTACATGTATTATCTGCTAACAGATTTTGTTCACACTGTCCACTGCTTTAAGAAACGCATTACAGTCTACAAGACCGATATTAGTGTTACTACAGGCTACGTAAAGCGCTAATCGGAATACGTTAAGCATAAAAAAAATGTCAGATATTAAAGTTACTAAGAGAGCTGCCGTTCGGGTTTCTGCAGAAAGTGAACAACATTTCTCGATCTGTACTGTCGGCTGCAAAATAGCTCTCTCATTTAATTTCCCAGCGGACCAAATTCCACTTTTACCCAGGAAAACAAAACTATGTTATATTTTTTGAAGACTGTAAAAGCTACTCTTCTATATTAACAAAAACAGATGGTGATTTGTAAAAGAGAACTGCGACACTAATTTTGCACTTTCCTTTTCGTTTTGTGTCTTCCACTCCGCGAATGATGCCACGAACTCGGTTTTATCGGCAAAACAGAAGAACCAATATACTGAGCACAACGGGTATCTACCTACACCGCGGCCTCTAGTCGGTGCAATAACTAATGTTATTGAGCTGTGATACTCAGTTCTTTGAAGTTCGAGTAGTCTTGTCTCTAGCAATCAAAAGTTGCGGTGTAGTTAAGCAACTGTTAGAACAGATCTGTTATGAGCTAAGATCGACTGCGTGATTAGCATCCCCCCAATTTCGTGTCGCCTATTCCCTCTTTAACAGTTCGCCAACTGTAGATACGACTCCACGCCATATTTGCAATGGTAATCACTTCGCTGCACCCGCTGTGGGACGATCTGCCCCTATTTGCATCTATGAATCTCTTCTGACTTCCACAAGTGCATATTATCATTCGAAAATTCCACTGACTTCAGAACTCCGATGCAGATCTCACAATTTTTAATGAAGATGTTACAAATGTTTGCATTATTATTATAAACAGCTCAGCACGTATTATTTCTCCCTTCGGTTTCTCGTCCTGGCCTGATACATTGCTGACTGCATTAAGCAGTACACATTACATTAGAATTAAACTGTTCAATAATTGCCCTAAAATAAGTAATCTGTTAGTCAAAATGCAATATATTTATATAATATTCATTTTGTGTTTAAGTACCTTCCTTAATGATAGATGTTTTGACTGGTTTTCTTACAGTATCTCGCCGATCTACTCTGCTAGTGATATAGGCCTCTACGTGTTCCTGCGTCCATAGAACCGAGGTTAATATGCTGATGTGTACCTCCTGCACGGAATTAATTCAGCAGTTGCAAGGGGTTTTCCTGTAGCTCGGAAACTAAGCACAATGGAAAACATACGAACCAACGACAAAAGCTCCAACAGGCACTGCGACGCCGACACAAGATGCCATCTTTTGCGCAGATAATCTAGTAATGCCACAAGACACGACGCAGACAAACCGACGGCGAGCGTGCCCACGCCTACCGTCGCAAAGCCACCAGAATATTCCATGTATCCGTTGTAGGTGAGCCTCGAGATGTTGTGCGAGATGACATTAACGAACCGACATCGAGAGTCAATACACCAGCAAATAATTCCATACAGAGCGTACATCGGCACAGCGAAGGCACACGACAAGACACTGGCAAATCGACGCCTGTCGTCGTAACGAGTAACGATTTCATGTCGCCAAGGCCACTCTAACACCACGGTCCACGGGTAGCGATGATCGCCCAGGTCTCACGGTCGCATTGGGTATCACAGAGTCGTCAGACCGCCACGATAGTCCGTATCGCCTTGTCACCTACGTCGCCTAGGTGGCTTCCCGTAGTCGCACAGCGGGCACCGTAATTATTTAAAATTCAGTCCGTACCGCAAAGAAAACTCAACGCTTCCATAATTGGGAAGATCAATTTCTTTAACACTCTTTAAGGAGAGAATTGCTGTTGACACTGAGAATCATACGAAGCAATAAATGGACACTTGCAGACTGTCAAGGGGGAGGACGTCGAAAGTAATCGGTACCCTAAGAAACAGATGACAAATAGAATCGAGCGCAGAAAAGGGAAATAATTGTCATACTTCATCTCCAATGGCAATACGATGCACTGTCCGGACTAAAACCTTAAATTGGATCAGAGTGCAACTCACGTGTAGACAGGATGGCGGTTATGGTCACATTCCCGTTGAAGCACTTGCGTCTTACCTGTTAACAAGAGAAATAATGGTTTACCAACTCTCCACAGCAATGGACAAGGAAGAATTACACTGGAATTTGCAATGCATGGGGAATCAGTTTAATCCAAAAACCAATACTACCCAAACAGGCTAACTAAACGATTACACACGTGCGTCGTGTTACAGAATACAAACTCAGCGCCGCGCAGACCAAAGTTTCTGTGGGTTTCGTCAGTCTCATCATCCTGATCCTTGACGTCATCGGCGCTTCCTTCAAAAGGCATTCCAGGTCATCGTGCATTACCTTCGCATCGCCACATTCAGCGACACAAAGAATTTACAAACTATGGGAATGGTTGTGGGATGACAGAGTCCTGGCGCACTTCAAGCGATCTTGCAATTCGTCTGAAAGAATGAGGACGACGAACAGAACGCCAAGACGGCCAGACCTGTAACAGGACAGCGATGATTCACGCGTGTCTATCAGATGTGTCGAAGGCTCGTACACATAAGTAACCTACGTTCTTACAAGCACTGAGAAATGACCACTATTAACCGTGTAGTTCGCAATTATCACTGACGTCACGATAGAAAGAAAAGAAGAATATACAATAAAATCCAATTTAAATTCAGTGATTTTAAGTGGAATGGAACACATGCACGTAAATTGAGCCCTCAATTCTAATGAAAATTTACCTATAAACGAGTTGGTCTACAGGCACACAATTAAGCATTCTTCACATCTCTTTATTTAGGCTACAGACGTATTCTTTCAGAAATCTCGACACCTTTTAAATCGACTCGCAACGTTAACATTTCATAGGCGCACACCTTGCCCGTCCCTCAGTCACTGTTATTTCTATAACATTATGTAATAAGTTTTCCTGCGTCGAATGGGTTCCTCGTCACTACGGCAAAGCCCGTCCTGAGGTTACACCTGGTGCAGATGGAATTCAGACATGGAAACTGAGGCAAATTAATTGAACAAGGAGTCGAGCGAGTACGGCCAACAGGAATTAGACGTCCTTCACCACGATACATGGGGAAATGTCTGAAAATAACACGTATACAGTCGTGATGTTACGCGGTTCTAAACTCTGATGGATTCTTTGGAAACCTTACTCTTTCCGAATTTGTACCAATCAACTACTTTTCCACAACTGAAGAACACAAACCAACACTTCGCATGAATGAAAGAATGACCTTTTAATTTTCCAAATAATACTTAACAGATCTTAAAACGTTTCAGGTGAACGCTTGTACAACACGCTAGATAAATATTTTATTTCATGAATGTTTCCAGTCATTATCAAACACCATCAAATAGTAAAACAGACAAAGGGTTATGTGCTAACAGCTGGGGCACTTACATGTTACAGGGATTTAGTCCATGCAGAGAGCTCATCAGTCAAGCCTGGACACTTCACTATGGCGCATAAGAACCACTAATTCCTATGTCACTTCTAAGCGGAGCGCGGGCGAGTCTGAGAGTGTTCTACATTAATGACGGATCATTTGTGACGCGATCAGTGACGTATAAGGTCCTCAAGCGGCCATCAACAAGCCACGAGTAATCAGCAGAGCGAATGTGCATTAATCTAAGTCCCCTTACCATGGCAGAGGATCTCTGGGATGGACCTCTCTTGATGACAGCTGATTCGGTAAGTGCGCAATGTATGCTGAAAGGAGAATTGTCGAGCAACGTGGCAGTATGGAAAAGCTCGGATATACTCGGTCAGTTAGATTAGGCCCATTTACAGACACTGTTTCAACTACAGAAGTTTGTAAAATGCCAAATCAAATGGGAAGATGTAACTGGTGAACCCATAAGGACTTCGATACTTGAATGCAGGTGGCGGACGCGTGGAGAAACTGAGAAAAACTATAATAAAAAACCTGTCAGGACAGACGGTCACCATGCAACATGTACGAGTATAACATCAGAAATTTATACGCCGTGATAAAATCACATAGGCACAAATAATTCATTACAAGATGGAAAGGACTAAAACTGTATGGCAATGTAAAACGTATTCCAAAGTTTGATACTACCTTCTGCTACTGAAGACGACTGCATTAATTATATGAGTACCAGCACGTCAAGCCATATTTTACGGGGCGAGGTTACAGACATGTTTTGTTAACAAATATCGGTTCATATAAAGTTTTTGTGCTAAAGTTAATGCAGAAACTTGACTAGAAGTTGAGTGTGACATGGCCTTCACTGTATTGTGTACACCGTCGGTTGTTCTTGTGACGAGGAAATCTTACGCGATGAGACTCTATATTCATAGTGTGGTTTACTGTTCTTGAAGTTATGAGCAGGGATACTTTGTTCCAACAACTGGCCAAAGTATAAGTGAAATTCTACTCAAGTTTGCCACTCGCGGTGATACTTCACTGCATTGCGTCATTCCTGTTTAATAAAATACGTTGCACACTAAACTTTGCACCTTTTACCTGAAAGCAGAGTTTCCTGAAGCATGATTCGCTTACAGCAGACCCATAACAAGAACAACGTAGGCTTACTCTACCTGGAGCAGGCAGCCATACTTTCTTTACCTCACTGAACTCGCTTCCTACCATTAACAATGACAAAACGAGAGCCAGGATACATTTTAATCGAGTTTTCTTGAAAATCAGTTCAATATTTCAAGAGAAGTTACAGAAGGCAGACATAAACACACTTAAACTGCAGGATACAGAAAGAATTGCCCACCATTCTTCAGAAAAGGAAGTGTTAATTTACTTAACTGGAAAATGGGTTTCACTAACAAGCTGGATTTAATATCGGTAAAATAACAGTTATTACGTACGAACTTTGAAGGGATTATAAACCAATACCTATAGCACTGTATTCGTGCGGTATTATTTATATAACTGAGCGGATTACTAGACGTAGTACATAAACTGATTCCAACAGAATAACTGTGGCATTTGTGTAAAGGTAATATCGTATATCCTAGGGCTGACATCTTAATTGAAATCGGCTGTAAAACCTCCAAAGGAAATACATTACTTCTCCTTCGAAAAGCCGACAGAACTTTGAGAGAGACCTGGCATGCCCTTGAGTAAACATGGTCTTCCTCGAGCTCTTGAAATCACGGTTGTGCCGATGAATAGAGACGCTGTCAGAGCCAGTTCCAGCCGAGAGGAATTATTTGATTAATTTCTATAATTCTATATCACTATCAGCTGCTTTTTGATGTCTTTCAGTATTTTCAATTCTGGAAAATTGTGATTTACTACCTAAATCAGCGTAACTTAACTCTTTAAAGCATATGAATAACTACACGCACAACCAACTTAAACGCTATTTCGCCATTTCAGTGATGGCGGAATCCGTTAATCATTCATTCCTTCTGAAACACGATAAAAAGATATCATACTTCCTAGTTCTTTCTACGTTTGATGTAAAACAAAGTTTTGTACGTTTTGACTTTAGGCCCAGTACGTACCCAGTGAGGCCGTCGTTTTAACGTGAACTAATTCAATACTGAGTTTTCTGTACGCACGAATCACGTAGTGGAGTTTTCCGGTAATACATTCATACAGCTACGTGTTGTGGAGACCGGTTTGTATTTCAAACAAATTACAGTCACATCTGCATTCCACGCCATATTAAGGACGTCCAAAAAAGATGTACAAACACGAGGTTAAATTCAATTCAATTCTTTATTATTATTACTTAACATAATGTGCACACATCTTTTAAGGTCTCCTGTATAAATAGTCGGTGCCAGAGTTAAGAGCCATAAAATCGAGAAAATTAAAACCAGTTTTCTTCATCTTCACTGGCTTTTCCGCAACTTTGTACAAACACGATTACACGATTATAAGATTTACGCATGAAACAAAGGCTGAGGTGACAGCTTTGGTAAATTTCATTAAAAGCAGGCTCTAAAACAAATCAGTTGTAACTTTCGAGCCATAAAATCGAGAAAATTAAAACCAGTTTTCTTCATCTTCACTGGCTTTTCCGCAACTTTGTACAAACACGATTACACGATTATAAGATTTACGCATGAAACAAAGGCTGAGGTGACAGCTTTGGTAAATTTCATTAAAAGCATGCTATAAAACAAATCAGTTGTAACTTTCTGTACTACGCCTCTCTATCCTACCAGTGACGTGCTGGTAAGAAACCTCGCGCACACGCGTCGTAGAAAAGACGTCACTTCAAAGGTCGCCATGCAGTGATGTTTCCGCCTCCACCACGCACTTTCATGAACACAATTTAATTTTCATTAAACCCAGTCACAAGTCTCTCCTGCAAGAAAATTAAGAAGTTCCATTGCTCGTTTACCAAGCTCCACGTTCCACTGAACTGTAGTTTACGAACTTCCTACTTTGTCTTTTTTTTTTATTATTTAATGACTACGAAAAAACGCAAAGCAGTTGAAGTGTTGAGACCAAACTAAAGTTTTTAAGTTCTATCTAACAAATTCAGGCACCGCATACTTCCTCTGTTTAGAAGTTAGTCCTCGGATAAAATAAACAATATCTTGGTTGAGGAATCCCTCAGGGCAGGAGCCAGGACCGTCAACGGAAAAATAACTGCCCGTCGCTACTCCAACAAAACGTTCTTCCGAGAAAGACGTGAAATTCTGAACTCTGTCGAATATCAGGACCGATTATTTCTGAAACCCAAAACGCAGCAAGATCAGAACATTAATGACACGATGACGCGCCACTTGGAGTCGCATTTCAGCTTCTATTAAAGTTTACTCACTCGCACGTCGTGAGGATTACTCTAAGCTGCTTATAATTTGTCTGTTAAAGCGATTCAACAGACGGGACCATATGAAACAATGCGATATGTGATCCTCGGTTATCGTTTTGCTGCGAAATAAAAAAATAGCACGCCACAACCACTGCGTTTACATTTCACGGCTTGTGTTAACAGAGACGCCTGCTATAAAATTTAGTTACGGGAACCCCACTAGTACACGAACAGCTATGATTGAAACGTAGCCCGTATTTATAATTTACTCGTATTCATTATGGTTCGTAAATAGAGACAATATGTGACTCCACCAAATGACAAATATGTGTGCAACCAAAACAAATGACGATTCGCAAATGCAAATATGAACAGCTACGAGCTCATTGCTATGAATATGCATTCAGTTACGTTATAGAGATCCTATCAATTCATGTAATGAATTTATATTTGCCATTTAGAGGCTAAATGAGAGTCAAACAGTTTTCTGCTCCTTTCTTGAAGATTACAAACATTTTTAAACGAGTCTAGAAATTTCGTAAAGGAACGCAGGGGCTGGGAGACTAGCGGCAAAGTTCACAGAGGCTCTGGGGGTCAAGTCGGCCTTTTGCTGTCGACGCAAGCTATCTACATGCCTGGGTGACATGGACAGAGTACAGAATGCCTGTAGACGTCCATGAGAGCACGTCTATAGATCCACAGCCACCCTTGTACACTACAGCACTTCTGATACAAACACAAAATAGTCTTCCAGTAAAAGGGGCCTAAGTGTTTCGAATTCACTGTAATAAGAACGGTGAAAAAGTTTGACGATCAATTACTTGAACTTACATGGGAGCAAACTGATTTCCGTCTGATCGAGTCTTCAAGGACTGGGCCCAGGCACGTTTCAGTTGCTTACCCGTTCTTCAACAGAGCAACGGTTCCATCTTTTATGTGACTTAACAGGGATACTCTCACTTTAAAATCAATCGATCACCTCAGAGATACCTAGATTCTATACATAGGCAGCTTCCGTTCATCTTCCCATGTTTTCCCGGGTATTTATTTGCCTGTCAGACTTCTGCCTGTAAGGCTCCAACTCTCGTTATAACTGTTCCCAAGTATGCATAATTCATTATTTGTACATGAAAATAAACACATACAGTATACGTACAACGGCGTTCTGTGACCGTCTTGGAACCTTTTGGTTTGTTGTGTAGATCTATTGTACGGAATACCGTTTCTGAGAACTCATATGGACAGTAAAACAGTGGATTAGATGGCGGTGGACAAATACGTTCAGTGGCAGATTCACAGGAACACGACAGAGGACGGAAGGCCTATTGTCCACCTAACATTGATAAGGCCATTAAACGGATGTGACAAGTAAAAGTAAGTAAAACGCAGACATATTCTTGGCGGGGAAGCCCAAGGGGTGATTTTTGAGATCTAGATATACGTGGAAGAATAATTTGGAAATGCGGGCCATCTTAGCGAAACTGGGTGTGAAGCTGTGTACTCGAATCAAGTGACTCAGGGTAGGAGCCACTGACTTTTTTTTACACGGTATTAAATTTCGTGTTAAAAAGAGGGAAATTTATTGATCAGATGAGAGTACTTTCAAATTTTAAAAGAAGACCCTGGAATCTACTTTGGCCTATATAAGATAATCCAAGATTTTACTTGCAAACTATAAACAGGGAAAAGACTAATTTCAAAAATCCACGTGATCCAAACTTCGCATATCATTCCACTCTTGCAATATCGCGGCGTCGATTCTGTATCTTCAATGCGCGCTATTCGCAAGAGAATTGCATTCGGATGGGAAGTTCGCAATTAAGGAAAGACTCTATACGGAATAACAGGAAATTCGAAACGAATAAAGATCATTTTCTTTGGAATCCGATTATTTCTCCTTGCAGACTGAAAGTCGGTTCCATGGCTACTCAACGTGGGCTTCAGACTCAGTTCTTAAAAGGAATACCATTCTCAGACAGGAGCGAAAGCAATTTTAGCAAATGCACTGAGAATGGGTAAGCTGTAGAAGTTATTTCATTCGCTCGTTCTTCTCAAACAAGAAATACGTTCGCCCCGTTCGCTTTGTCAGAGCACTTAACGATTTTCGTGTTTCTTTGATAGAATGGTCATAACAGATTGAACTGAAGAGTAAATTTTAAAAAAAAAATGCGCTAATGAAATACATGATGACAACAGGCGCGTTTATAAAGAAACAAACAAAGACCAAAGGGGATTCACTGGAAGAGTGTTTTAAGTAATCGAAGCTAAACACATGTAATATTTCGCGACACCACGACCAAAACGGTCCAGGGTTTCATCCAATTTCATAAACAACACACATCCTTCCGCGAGAATAAAGACGCTCTGAGCGTATCACTCATATTCGGCTAGTAGGGTACAAAGCCAAATTGTGCACAAGCTTAACTTCACATGCTTACACGCATCTTTAGGTACGGGGAAGCTCTTATACTCCACAGGAACCAAGGTAATTAATTGCCCCAGTGAGAGAGTTATGTCTTAATAGAAAATTCGCGCCAACTACGAACTGTATACTTTCACATTTAACTATTTCACTGCCACTCACGACTATGGTTGTTGATACGGTTTCCGTTTCGTTGACCCAGAACTTAATTCTGTTCCCGTTACATATATCCAAATCCACCCAATCTGAAACCCGTGATTTTGCAGATGCAAACCTCCACTTCGACCTTCCACGAACGTCACCCACCATCCATAAAATCGGAACCGAAAATCCGGGTTGAATGGTCAGTACACTTACCTCATATAAGGGAGGCAATGGTTCACATTTCGACCCGCAGACTGGCTAATACGACTGAGGTTCACTGTTTTTTTCCCGTACAAAGCTGTAATCCTAACTTAAAATATTCCACGATCACTTCCCTTCACAACCTTGCAAGTCATCCGACACTACAGTATAATCTATATGGTTAATATAACGTTTTTAATGCAAAATAAATTTTTCCTACAAAATAAGTTTCTTCTTCTCTCAGTGTTTTCGGGTTAGGTCTCTGAAATGCACGTTCTGGAAGAACAGCAGCACGTCCTGTCCATTCAACTGGAGGCTGGGTGGACCACAGAGCCTGTCTGCAGGCGGTGGCGAACGAGAACAATACCATCACTACATGGGAACAAAGCACAGCGGTCCTACAAACGCTCTCACTTTCCTGCCTTTCCTGAGGTACTCAGCTAATCAGACCAGCGAGGTGAATATTTTCTCGTTAATTTTACTCGCCTTTGGTCGAGTGGTGTAGTTCAAAGAACGCCCCACGTAGTAAGTAGCTAGGCCATGACACAACATTTTAATCTTAACAACAACAAAAATACATTGAGCTAGAAGCGAACAGTCCGACTATTAAAATATTAACCAGCGATTACAAGAAATCGCCGTTTGGAATTATACATAATTGTCCGTTATTATACATATCACCGTTACTACCGACTGAAATATGAATACTGAAAAGTAAGATGATCTCCAA
>NW_019059720.1:1184476-1200438 GCF_000696155.1 Zootermopsis nevadensis | reverse complement strand
CATTTCAGACTAAGCAAACCTAAAAGTTTTGTAATTCTATTACAACTACATTTCCAAAAATTATAGAATTTCGAAAGCAAGGTATATTAAAAATGGCTTCACTTCACTAGAACTTACACCATATAGAAACTAAATATTATCGTATGTTTTATATGAAAGTAAATCACTAACATTCATAATATCTAATATAAATTTTTTAAAGCTGTTTTCATTGAGAAACATGCGAAACACAAAAAATGCAGATTCATAAATTTCCAAGCAGTTGAGTTGACACCGATATTTACAACTACGCTTTAAATTATTAAACCAGACTGGTTGCATGTAAGAAGTCTGAGATATCCCGGTGAGCATGTGGCTGAAAAATTATTTAAATACGCAGCCTTGTAACTCTGAGTCTCACGGCAAGAACGAAGGAACGGGGATTTCATTTTCTTCAAGACGTTTGAAGACGAGAAGAAGATAAACTCTAATGTCAATACTCTTAAGCCAAGTCTGTCAGGAGAACTGAAAGTGAATCGATGAAGTCGAAGATCGTCCCATAATAGAGACTGGTAGTAGGTTTCGCGTTATTTTTCTACGTGAGGTAAGTGAAGGCGAACTGTCACATATGGGACACGACTCTCTGTCACGGAAGAACCTTATCCGGAATAATTCGTGAGAACATTTCGCACATAAAACATTAACAAATATTTTAAATACCACTTAAATTGTCACTTGCATGGGAATTGAACTGATAATTACGAATATTTTATATATGAAGTACTCACGGTGTGTGTGTGTGTGTCAAATATGATATTTTGGGTTGTCACGCCGTGTGACCTTGCAGTTGGTTAGCAACGTTCACAGACGATATTAAAAATCCAAGGGTCAACGAGGAGGATAATACGTCATCAGCAGTCAACTCGAATCAATGGAAAACACTCTACAGGAAATAGTGGGTCTATATTTGATTTGAAATAAGCTTAATCTTGCATGAACTTTCCGATGTTTCAACAAGTAGGAGTGAAATTACTCTACAGCGGGCTTCTGTAACAATGAACATGAATGTTCGGTTTTCCATAACATGGAATTTAAGTTAATTCTGTTCCTAATATCAATCATACACAATTCGCAGAGTGCCTGTACTCCATTGTGTTACATGAGTGTGAAACCTGTTCACCCAGCCTAAGGTAAGAACAGAGGCAGGGGTTATTTGACAACAAATTCCTAAGATCCAAGGGATAAGGGTACGGCTGCTTAATAAAGATTTTCATATTCTGTAACCTTCTAATACTCCCACGACGATTAAATGAGATGGCACGAGCGGGATATGGAGATAGCCCGAATTTCATACAAAACTGTATATGGGGCACAACAGAAAATACCAATCGAGACACACAGATCTTCGATAAATACGACGTGAAAATGAAAAGAATTGGCCTAAAGTGGCTCAGTGCAGGAAATGTCTTCACCGGCTAGAAACCTATACACTTTTCAAGTACGTAGTTTCTGGCCTTCAAGCAAAATCCGGAAACACTGAATCACATACGTTTCTGATACGTTCACCCAATGGATTTTGATTCGATTTGTGCGGTTATCAGCCAAGGCTGAATGTGACAAAGGCATCTGAGATGGTCTCCATTCCGAAAAAAGAAAGATCCTCGCTGGAGAAACGCGCATCTGCACACACGGCGAAACGTGTACACAGTAGACAAAGAACAGCGTTCATCAGATGATCCCATCCAATTCCGCTCAAACAGGCAGCATTATTCTGGACGTGAGGAACGGATCAAGTTCCTTGCCACTCAGCTACACGCACTCGAGTTCAGTTCCCCGGAAACAGAAACGGGATGGATTTAAGTGCAAGCTTATATAAATCCAAGCCTCCGTCGAAAGGATTCTTTCATAGGAATCAGCGCACAAAAACTGGAGTTTGTGATTTTATTTGGCAGCTTATTCTTTTACTCCACGAGAATACAGAATAGGTCACTCAAACGCCGACCTACTTTCAATGTAAGCAAATGTCTTTATCTAATTAATGTGAACGCTGACGTATGAATGTTTCCGACGATGGTGTGTTATAATAAAATTAGTTTTGAACACCACCAATGCACGATAACAATTAGCTTAACAAAACTTTCCATTTATATGCTGAAAGCATCGTAATCAGGCTTTAAACTTACTTTGAAAAGCTTAACGCTAGTCGTAACTAAATCGATAACAGAGACATCGTCGTTATAAAACCCAAGAACCAAACTACAATGAATCTAGGCACGAAAACTAACGGGAGGTTTAGTAAGGCGCCGTTTGGCCTGACAACTTCTCTTACAGCACTGCTGTGCATGGAGTATAAACGAACTGCTGCAGGCGTTAATGTATTCTCACTTCTCTCAAGCAGAAAAAAATTGGCCAATCGATCTATGTCTCAGGCACGCACCCCGCGGTGCATATAAAAATTGCACATTCAAAGCGACCCTGCACCATTTTGAAAAAAATCCTTCCGGCTATATACATTTTAAAACAAAGAGGGAAATAAATTTTAAAAACTGTGAGAGGGAAGGAAAAAATAAAATTTTGACAGAAACGTCATAGAGGAAAACAAAACAAGAAAAGAAAATGACTTGAAGAAAGGGAGGAAAAGGAACAAATAAAAAGAAAAGAAAAAAGAAAACCAAGTAATAAGGAACGAAAGGAAGGGGGAGGGGAGGGGGGGAGTAAACAAAGTACAAAATGATGAAGCGAGATACAGGCCTACCACTTTCCAGACAAAGTGTTGAGTGCATGAGCACCCGCGCAAGTCTTTAATAACTATTATCCGAACACAATGTGTCGCGTCCCACAAATATTACATCTCTCTTACAAGTTGTACTCCGCAAGTATTACAGAACAAAGGCGGTGTACAAGAAGCGGAGTTAATCGATAACTCGACATGCTACACGGTACGCTATAACACGTGTTGTATTGGAGTTTAAACAGAAAACGGCGCGACAGCGATCACAGAAGATCAATGTCCAATAAAATCCCGTACATTGTCGTTGTAATATATCAAGATCGGTATAAAAAGTCGCACGGTGGTTATCGGAGATCACGGTTAAAAAAATTAGAACCAATGTATTCGTAATTCAGAGCCTCTGGGTAAGGCTGATTGAGTGTTTATTCCAGTCCGACGCTAGACGTCAGTGGGCTGACATGTTTACTTTGACACCATCTCCGAACGCGTATATTGATTCCCGTATTACAGTTAGGCTACATGTCGAGCCCATCGCAAAACTCCTGCATTTTACAGTTCTTAACAGTATTAGGTGACTCACGACGAAATTCCTCAACATGATTCTCTAAGGTCTGCGCTGACGGTAAATTCATCATACAAATATTATGACGCACCTATAATGTCTATTGTCTTGAGGTACATTTGATGTACACGTCGATTCGGCACTTCGCTCTGCTCCCGTCCTCCGGTGATCGGTTGTCAAACTTGCAGACTCTTCATTGGCTTTTATCTTGATATTAGTGACGATAATTTGGATCGAACTCGTGACTTTTAGAATACGACAATAATACACTAACAGATGATAACCACCTGAACACGGGAAACAGAGAGCCAATTCTCAAAAAAGTCAACAAACTATAAAATATATCTCGCAACATGGCTGTCGTGTAACGTGCAATCAGCGAAAATATTCTTCGTACCATTCACTACACCTGCCGTAAGTCCAAATTTCTTCCTGAGAATTCTGTTTCCATTCTTATTCTTCCATACCGAGAGAAGAAATTAACTCCCAATTTGTATTCTACAGACATTCAAATGGAAATATTTCGCAAATTCTCTTCTAATGGTATGGTGTCATTTACTATGAGATTTAATTAATACTGCTGTATATCCTGGATGCGGAGGTGCGAATATAAAATTAAGTGGAATTTCCGTCATTCTTCAACATCCAATTAAACTTCGTCTTCCGTACTATACAAATCGTCTCTTACCTACAACCGTTGTAGTGCTAACAAGTGAGATACGCGACGCCAGTAAACGAGTTTGTAAAATAAACGACGCCAACTGAAGAGACGTCGAACGACAGCGCACAAATGCAACCACAGACACTGCAATACGAAGAAAACAAGATGAAACCGGATATGATTCTTACTGCTGGGACTCCGGAAATAAAGCATACTGACATGATGGACATAATGTACCACAATTCACAGCTGTCCTCGCTACAATGGCACAGAATGAAACCGAAATATCTGTGCAAACACTGAACAAGTCAGAAAAAGTTACATTTCTGGTTCAATGAAGTCACTTAAAACTTAATTTCTTACAATTAACGCATAACGCTGATGACTTGCCTGTCTATTCGCATGCACTTTTACCTATAAATTTCTAAACATATCTCAATGCAATTCTGTATTTGTGGGTATAATTTTAAAAACGTTGAGAAAACTCCATTTCGCGCTGTATCGATCTAATAAACACTTCATTTACATTAAACTCATATATAATTACCAATGCAGATCTCATTACGACCAAACTAGTACTTCAGATATTTCTTATGTAATGTGTTGGCTATATACAGGCCTAGCAAAATCAAAGAAAGATAAAAAAAATTCAATGCAAGGTCAAATCTAAGCCTATGTGGTCTACTAACTTTGCAACAACTCATCTGTATCTGCAATAAACCAATGTGATTCTGGAAGTATAAATTTCCTTCCCTGCCTAAAGTTTTTGGATACGCCTAAAAACAGTGTCATGCTAAATCAAATTAACACAACAGGTGGAATTCCTAAGATGAGAAATCGCTAGAAACACGTTTTTAACATGACTGTACATTATGTCTGCCACTATATAAACTGGTTACTCCGCATTACAAATTCTCACAACTACTTCCCCAGAAAAGCACAACTGGTGCCACGGTTATAAGCTTCTTACAGCATTACAAACAGCACGGAACTTAGTGATGCAAAAGGAAACACAAAGGCGACGGCAAATTTCCTAATCCAGACAAATTAATACCCACCACGCATTAATGCATGAAAGACACAGCAAAAAGCAGGACACATGGCGAGAAATGTAGAAAATTGAAGAGAATGTGATGGAACAAAAACACAGCAGCTACATGTCGATAATAAATCAACCAGTTACTGTCTTGCTACAGAAAGTAAGTAATTACGTTATTCAAAGACTCTTCCTCAAATTCATACGGTATTGATACTCGAATGGTTGTGTAACTGTGAAAGATGTTGTGAAAAATGTAGAAAAACGTGACTGCCGCCTGATTTAAGAGATTTAACAAAGACCAACTGCCTGCAAGTCCTGACAACAAACACACAAGACCTCTAACACAATAGTCGAGATTCGAACATGGGACCTCCTGAATACGGATGAACGATAATCAGTACACGAAGAAGCGATGCACCGTAGTTCCATAGCGCCACAGTCACAACAGCAGGTAATCGACAAAATTTATGCCTCGCTCAATAATACTCACAGGAAAGACATAAATCTCTCTGACAGTCAAGATTTGAACAAATTCCTTCTGTTACCGAATGCAGCTTACATAGAAGAACAGGAACATCAGTCATCTTTTCCCTTCACTCTGTGCTACAAAGTCACATTTATTTTCAAAAGCTGGCGCTGACTTCCGTTGAAAGCCTTAAGTTACGTCTACCGCGAGTTCTACTTCGCTGATTACATTGCCATAGTACTGTGAGCTCTTTCGAGGGGCACGGATAAACACAAACCAATCAAGTAATAGTTTTCTTATTAATTCTGAAGTATATAGAAACAGCAGCTTCTTTTAATACTAAACTCAGGGCAGGCCTTTTTTTCTCTGAAGTGCTGGAAGGCCTGCACTTGGAGGTGGCGACTCACAAAACTAAGCTTGGCCTGTAGAGGATTACGGACGACGACAGACATGCTCGGCATAACGCCAGGAGCCGGCCCGAACGCACTACTTACACACGCCTAAGCGAATTTAGTTCCGTTGGCATACCTGTAGGTTAGGAGGGCAATGGTCCAGCAGTTCCAGCATGTGTTTGATGTTCTGAGCATCTTGGATCACGAAATTCAGCTCCATGTCAAACTCTCCTCCCACAAGCTGTAATAAAGCAGACAATAACCCAATCAGCACAACCATTACAACTAGAATCCTGCCTCTAATGTGCATTTGCCACAGTGAGTCGAGCACAAACCGCCAATGAACAAAGACCACGTCACTTTCACTCACAGTAACCAATTACTTCCAAAAGGTCATTGCAAATAGCACTTCTAGTAGGGGTATTGCTATAAGGTACGTTGGTTAAGTTGGGTATTGGGTTATTTAGAGAAGCCATTTCACTGCAAAAGGTCACTTAGCTTCCACAGGGGTATGAACAGCGTATTAATTAGTGCTTCAATGTATTCTGTGAAATTTAAAGTAGCACCTAACCAAGAACCATCTTACTTCAACTGTTAACGTCATCATATAATTCTCTGGACTAAAATTATTTAACGCGGTTAAGTTTACAAGAAGGTACTTCGTTTAAGGGGTATTAAATTTAAAAGATAATACAGTTTACGTTCGGAATGGCTTAGTATATTTAAAAACATTAATGTTATTATGTCATCTATGATCTAACAGGCACCACTGCACAATCATATTAAATTAAAGCACGATGGAAAAGTCTCACTCCGCTCAGATTAATTTCCAAAAGTACTCGAGGGCTTTCGAATAAAATTTGCCTGGAGAATTTTAATTTGGATCGTATCGGTCCAATATTACCATTAATTCACGTTCGTCAATATCAGACCAATGTTCATAGTTTTTATCAAAACTGTTGTTGGTCGTATAAAACACTAAAAGACGACATAAAATGAACAAAAATATATATTCAAAATTATATCAATCATTATTCGATACTAGAAACATGTAACGAAACACAAAGATAAATGTTTCTCTGACTCTGCAAAACGTGTAGTGCGATTATTTTGAAATAAAATACTCGTATCTGCAATAGATCAGCTTAAGATCAACCAGGTATGCAGAGTCGTAAAGAACGCATAAGGAAATCAACTGTATTACAAACTGAAGCACACAATAAAAGTTCCAGTCAGATTCAGGTCAACTGTAGGATGTCATGATCAGATATCCTCGTAAATAACAGGCTGCCTCACGGTCAAGACGGTGTGTGTCACAAGTAGCAGTTCTTGCAACCATCGAAGCGTAAAAAACCGTCCGTTTAAAGCAACATATAGAGAATTGCAATTCATATTCTGTGTGTAAATCGCAAGATCTGAGCGGTAGGCAATAGCATTCACGTCAATAACGATGACATTAGAACTGATAACTGGCTAAGAGAGTAAAATTCCAGAATCTGAAATACATGCGCCCTGTATTGCGCAATAATATCCCCCTGAATTACCAAAGTTTTGATATATCAGAAAACATTAATATCATAGTACGTATTAAAACACAATTCTATCGTTTTTCTATACAATTTCCCTCGTTCGGGTCCAATTAAGTGACTTGATTTCGTACTTTAAACCTGCTATAAATACAGACTTGGAGATAAAGAAAACCCGGGAAAAAGAAGTTCCTCTCAGACGTGGCTTTAATGGCCTCAGGAGCAACTGTATAGCATTCAGCAGAAATAACAGGTTTTCCACTTAGAAATATAAATTCAATATAGCCTCCCCCTAGGCATATATTTCTTTCCGGGAAAACTAAACAACATCGAGAGCTACTATTCCTCCATGACTTTTAAACTGCAGTTGGTTCAGCCACAAACTATCGACTTCCAATAGCATATATACGGAGTTAACACACTTCACACCAATATATCAACACGCATTCATAGCTCCCTTTCGTAACAATTCTATAGTCCAGCTACATATGAACCAGCATTCCACAGTTTACGACTGCTGGGAAGATGGATTTACATTCGACTCAACTGTAATCTCAAACGCCAAACATCAAATCACTGGCAGAAGTTACGTCAACTAGTCCTTAAGACTACTTCGATTATGCATATTCGCCACACAGCGTCTCACAAATATCTTCACAAGAAACCATTCTTCTAATCCCTACGATGGACAGGATATCTATTCATTATAGACAAGTGGACATCGACATACCACTTTCGAATCTTAAAAGATCAGACCTCGCAGAACACGTTTCATGTAATTCGACTTCGATTGCTGACATTAAGTCCTGGCAATTTATTTGCATTATTTGACAGACAGAACACTAAATAAAATAAAATAATACTATTCTACTTTCAAGTTGTTTTGAACAGCATTTGCTTTAAAACATCGCAATCCAAATGGCATTTATAAGACTAGAAATGTGGGCACTACAGTTAGTTATTTGCTTGTAATTGTTCTGTTTCCATTTTTACTGCAGCAGAAGGACTGAATACTTGATGCTCCTCTTGGGTAAAAAATATCACGTTACTCTATTATATTCTCGACATAACAATGCAGTCAGAAGATTGCAAAATCCCAGAATTCAGACGGTATCAAGAAAATACAGCAATTACCGTCTGTCGTATAATACGTTAACTCAAAATAAGGAATCATAAGGGCTCCTTCGAAACCCACAGGAGAAAGTCAACATTGCTAAATCTGTAACAGTAAAAACATAAATAAGAACTAGGGTTATTATAAACATCTTTCAAACCAGTCGGTGATGGTCATCTGGGTTGTACCACAGTGTGGACTTGTAGGTACGTAAAATGTTCCTGAGAAACACACTTGTGACCTGAAGACACAGACAGTATGTTGCTTCGAAACACTGGTAAATACTAATTGGTCCTCACGGCGTTTCGACCCAGCAGACTAGCATCGGCATCTTCAACTCCGCGAGAACCTCAAGCCTCCCATCTTTTAAACCTCGAAAGACAGCAAGCAACATGAATCGGAAAGACGCTCACCGTCAACCACATAGCACATAAAAGGTTAAAGAAACTGCTACAACGTGGTACTTGTATTTTGAATCTTCATTTGGAGAAAGTAACCGAAGAAGACAAAGCTGTATATAAGATTTGAGGTTTTCACAGCGGTGAGTATGAAGATTTCTGTATTCTGGGTTGTTGCGCTGTGTAGTCTGGTCGATGTTTACCAACGTTTCAGAGGTCATACTGCCTCCGTCATTAGGGCGATGAATACAGAAATCTTCAAAAGCTGTATAATTTTACCCATTTTTATCAAATAAGTTAATAGCTAACTTCATGAAGCAAAGCTCTTCTTGGGATATTAACAGTCTCCTAACTAATAAAGAAACTTCCCACCTTTTAAGGAACACAAAGAGCTTGTTGTGCAGTCTTCTTTGAGGTCAAAAACCTTGTTACCGGTAACTCAAACCAAGGCCCTTTCAGTTTTTCGCAACTGCAAAGAGTAAAATCACGCCGTTTGGAATTGCAAATTTGCTACGTGGAACCGGGTTATTTGATGGGGTTGCTTGAATGTGTGTGTCCCCTAGCTGTCGGACCATACTGCCACTTAAACGGGGAAAGGACCCGCTCATACGGGGCGGAGCGAGTTCTTGAGGACTCTTCACTGAAATCTGCTGCACGCGATGTTCTTTGGAACATATAGGGCTTATGTCACTGATCATATTCCGTTTCAAATTCTGTTTGAAGCCAACTCAATCGCGCTGTTCCTTCACGAATGTCAAACCTTCAAAAGTCAAACCAAGACTTTGAATTACGTAAACTAAATTAACTAACAATTTGCCACTCACGTGTCAATTACAAAGAAAGTAATAATTACATCTATATCGCTCGGATCTCACAGCCACGTTTGTAATAGCAAGGCGTAAAAGGTGAACGTGGATTGAAGTTCACGTTTAAGTAACCAGAACTCCTAGTTCCTATTCAGGAGGCATCGTCTTAGATTCTCGGGCGAAATTATCGTGACTGATAATTCTCGTTTCATTTCCTCCCGTAAATTGCGCGATAACTTACAAAAACCAAGAACACTTCCTTTCGATCGTTCACAGTTACTCTAACCTTCGACCTATATAATTTATAAAATGTCTTAAAATAAATTAAAATTAAACTATACTGGTAAGAGAGACGCCCTACAGCTGAGGTGAAAATTACTCGCCAGAATCCCATGCCTTTATAATGAGAATAACAATGCTCAGATGCGGTACGAATTATTCTCCGATTCGCTTCCACACAATTAACCCCGTAATTTATGTTTTACAACAGAGCATTAATACGCACTACACCTGTCTGAATGATGCCTAGAGCAGACACTTCACGACCATCGTCACTGAAGTGGGTCGAGCACGCCAGAAACACCAGCACATGTGACCACAATTAATCAATGTCTGTGAATGCATACAGAGGGCACCACACTCGTTAACCGAGTGCGTATGTCATCCCAGATGACGCCTCTAAATTAAAAAACCTAACAAAGCATTCAATGAACCGATCTAATAACACTTCAATGCGTCAGGAATAATTTGCGTTATTAAATTTTACAAGTAAAATTAATCAATTTCAAGCCGGGATATTAACTCTCTACTCGTATCACCAGGATGACGAGTGTTCGTTATTTAAAGCACTGTCAAGTACTAGGGCGACTATTTGGCGTTGAATGAAACAGAAAGATCTACTTTTATGTGGAATACCGACGAACTGAGGAGAACCACATACCACTTAGGATGATTGGCCTTCGGCCAGGATTCACAGCAGGTACAGACTCTAATTCTAACATTACCCACAAATATTCGGAAACTTACTCGAGAAAAACCGACGCGTTTAATAGCATGCGTCAAAAGATATTTCAGCTCGTACAATACTGCTTAATAATGGGAGAAGTATGCCTACTATACAATATCCCACAGAATCTTGTCTATACATGAAACAAATGAGCTTAAAGACTGTATAGATAAACATATGAATCATCCAGATAAGGGGACGCTTTTTCCAGCCTACATCTTCCACGATTTTCAAATTTAAATTACTCTGCATCGTGCCCACAGAATGTATTTATGCGTTCCATATTCTTAAAAAAAAGACAGTGATTACTACATAAATAGCAATGACTAATTGATCTTAGCAATGGGGAAACTGATACAGTCTTAGCAGAAATACGACAGCATATGCCATTCCTTACAAACAGTCCACACGATAACATGGATCGTTTCCCACTCTCATACGATGCATACAAAGACAGTTAGAAGAAATGACACAACAACTTCCAAGACGTCAACAAAATCATTCTCTGCGGAAACATAACTGCCTGTCCTATTTCTTCTAGATGCCATTTCCTTGATCCATCCATCAGTAGCGCTACTCCACATTTCCAGACGTCTTGCCTGTTAGCTCAGGAACCGGAAATGCTTGTTCTACTCCAGTCTCCCGTTACTGCAGTTCACTAAAAGCCAGCGTTCCTCAAATTTTCCGCGTCCTACTCACACTTAAAATTTACAACTGAAAGCTCTCGGCAGATTCTGCAACAGACTTTCATTTGTTATTTCTGTCTGCATAGCAAAACAGTGAAACTAATACGAACGGAAAGGTGTACTTCACTTAACCGAACATCGTGATTCCGTGGTTAGCACTCCTGCTTCGTATTCAAGGCAGATTTCGAGCTGAAATCTCAGCCCGGAGAACGGTTATCATAAACGATATTTTTCGCGGCTTTCCTCAGTCCCATCAGGAAACCTTGAACTACGCCACGACCGCTTCAATCCATATCCTTTCCAATTCATTATTAACTACCATCCTATCATTCGACGCTATGTAGTCTGAGTTACTCAAAAAGCGTCGTTAAATAAACTATAAATAAAACGTATAGACGTTCGTTTCAAGTTCGGTGTCACATCCTGTCAGCAAGCAAGATCCCTGCCACCAGCACAGCCCCCATCCCAGATTAAAACTGAGGCTCAGCATACGTCCAGAACCAACCAACCTTATAATCAGTGGAAGGAAGAGAAAAAACGGGTGGCTGTCCCGGAACGCATCGGCCCGAAAGCAACGCCACACTGACCGGAGCTTTACCACCCTTAACACAAACGGGTCCAGAAATCTGTTTCCTTCAACCTCGTGCGACAGAAGGAATCTGGGACAGCGACGGAGCTTAGCTTAATGGGCAGAGGCTCATGATGGCCCTCAATAGCCGCAAGGGATGCTGATCAATTATCTTCATTCACAACGTCTATGAAACAAGCCAGGTAATACGCCCAGACAAGTCAAAGCTACGACGCTGTGAATTTTTTTCTATTCCAACTAGCTATGCATTTTAATGATAGCAATATAGTGAAACACCGGTATTATTATTTATCAAGATATGTCCGACTACAATTGTCATATTACTGATTACAGTGTATTTATTCCACGTACATTTCTCATTAACGTTCGAAATTTCTTTTAAGGATTACTACAAATTTGAAAGTTTAATTAACTGAGTGTAAAATCTCTAAATGTAAAGCAAGTCCATAACGCCTATATAATGCATACGAATTACGCCAGACAATCTTTCCGAGCTTTATCGTGATCTTTAGATTATCCACGAAAAAACATGTAATATAACTTTGAAATAGCCCACAATATAGTCTCCTTCACAGTCGTTAATTGTGCACCATCAATGGCGAAGCTCCTATTTCATTAAACAATACGTGCATAACCTCTGCTGTTAAGAGCGCATCTTCAAGAAACCCGACAACGATCTCAATGAAAGTAGACAACAGAGACACCGATAGAACACGAGTCTGTCTACGGCGTATAACATTTCTGGGACACAAGAATCTACACACTAACGAATCTCGTGCAATGACCGTGATAAAGGGAATTGGCTTTGATGGAAGCATAGCTATAATGGAATGATGGCTGAAGCTTTATAACGCTGTGTCTGAGGCTCAACGAAACAGAAACGATTACCTCTGGGGACTCGAAACGAGAACCAATCGCTACAGGTTATGTATGGATACAACAACGTTTGATGCAGTTAGAAATACTACATGCGGTAGTCACGAATATCTGACTAGAAACACGAAACATCGGTCAGTCTGTCGCAGGGGACTCCAATCAGCGGAACTGTGAAATAATTTCAGCGGCGGTTTGGGGAACTTCATTATCTACTGTATGCACCAACAACTTCTAATTTTGGTGGCCGCATGATCTAAAGCTGCTAAAATACTGGAACCGTAAGTTCCAAAACTCCATTCAAGGAGCCCTAACCTCCACAACTCTGGACGCCTCAGATAATAATATTGAAAACTACATGTCAGCTTTATACAGAGCAAGTCAATGCTGTTAAACATCATTTGGATATCTGGTATTTGAGGTTTTCACGGCGATGAAGATGTCCACTGTGATCGTCTAGATTGAGGTGCAATCTAATCTTGTAGGAGGATACTGACGTTTCTGAGGAACACCAACAGGGTAGAAATAAACAAGCAGACGACACGTTCAAAACCAAACGCTGGTAAACAAAGACCAAACACACATATTAAAATCAGTCACAATCTAACGAACCCTTTCCTAAAATTCGTTTCAAAACCATCTTCCCATCTCGGTCTAGAAAGTTTCAGCGTAATAAATTCAAATTCTGTAAGTTCACCTCCTTTCAACCATCGACATTAATGTTCAAAAGTCATGTTCGATTCGACAAATCCGTGTATAAATCAGAATTAAATTTAGTAGACAAACGCAAGTTCAGTGTTTCACAGGACACGAAGAAAATTTGGTCATCAAAACGTATGAAATTGCCTTATATTGAAATGCGTAATACGGATTTCTAAACGGTTCAATTGCATTTTAAATCAATGTTGGGCACTAGAGACCTGAAGGAATGATGGGTCGATATCGAGTCCCGAAGCAATTAGATGCTTCGGCTCCCAGCAGGGTATGCAGAGCTGCATTACTAGGGTAAATCCCCGAACAGCCAGCGTCAGCTTCATCTTCCATTAGGGGGGAGTGGGGAGCCCAGTCTAACATAAACGAAGCGGCTTAGAGAAAGCAAATTCTCATAAGCCCCTAAAATGAAGAGATATCAAAAACATACGGTTCACAGCCAACATACCACGGATATTATTCAGTGGCGGAATTTAAAACCAGTGATGTTTTCCTGTACGATTATAGGAACAAGTAATCCACTATTTTATGAGGTGTTACTGAACTAAGCTCATCAATAAACAAAAGTTCAAAAGTATATTAATAATACATATAGCAACAGATTACATTCCAAAACTATGAAGTTCAGAACCTGCTCTGTTTTCACCTTCAAGTGAAAAGACCGAGCGTGCTCACTCAGTTGGTCCATTCCACCCCCATCTTTTCACACGAGGGCGGAAATGGAGTTTTCAATGCCAAACGATGTGCAGCCCAGAAATCCAATTACATCAATCGTAATATACCGCAGTCAGAGATACCCTTTAGAGAGAAAAACTGCTTGGAAATAGTACCTCAATAGCCGCTATTAGCCGCGAAACGTTTCGGAGGCCGAACAAATTTGGCTCGCAAAGATACTGACACATGCTGTGAAACAATTTCTAATCTGTGTGTCCTGATCCGGAAATCCTTAAGATGAACCGTTCTATGTAATGGTACTGGACCATCACGAATTCAGTAGCGTATTCTATTATGGCAGAGAAGAAAATCTATCCGCCGTGAAAACCTCAAATCTCACGGGGTGAAATTCAAAATACAAAATTATTTTGAAATATTCTCCTGCTGTCACGGATCTCACGGCTAAGAAGATGGAGTGAAGAGGTATGGACGAGAAGATTCTCCTCACCAGTCCGCATATAAGCTTCAGCACCGCCGCGGAACGAGCCTAAATGAAACCGAGTCGACCACTGCATGAAGCCTAGAGTACAGGATGAAATCGTGTGGTACTAGAACGGGTCTATTTACCCACTTTGCTACACCGAGAGTATTTGGACGGAGAATACACGGCTATTCTGACCACACACTAATTACGGCGCTGCATGAAATAGAACCGCAATTAAAACCACCAGCAGCAAGTACCCATACAAATTCCACCGTTCCTTTCCCTTTGAGGTATCGAATACTTCGTCATAACGCAGCTGATATTAAATTCAAAAGCTGTGGCTGTATAAATATAACGGCATTTACACGGCATGTGATTTGGTCTGGCCTAATACCGCCTCATTCATATTTGAAATTAACAAAGCGTGGTCGTCCTAAAGCCGTTTCTAGGCACGAGAGACTCGCAGCGGAGCACCTACAAAAATAGCTTCAACCGACGGTCTCAAACCACCCAAGAACGGCTGAACGGGAACTAATAAATCAAAATGTTGAGAACTTTTACTAAAATTTGCCGACAGATTCCAAATTATTGTCAAAATCGAACAATAATAAAGGACACTTCACATAAAAACGTAGGCCTAATAGCGCTTCTGAGCTCAGGGCCGACTGGATGCAAATTTCCCCTTATTATAAAAATATCAAATTCCGATAAAATTCTCGGCCGACAAACCGGCTTCCCTGACTGAGCTGTTTCGTGGTTCTCCTCAGTCTTTGTAGGTAAACGTTTGTTGTAAAACATACATACAGGATACAAAGCAGTACTTACACATCGTTTCCTGGGCATTAGTCAGTGGCTGATCACAAATTACATTGTTATATAATCCAAGCATTCGATTTAATTTAATTTATATATATAGTATATATAAATCCCAAACTCCCTCAGTCCACTTAATAAAGTTTTAATAATTTTAATAATGTTTCAATAAAAGAGGGACCGGAGAAATACCGGCAGGAAAAAGTGAAAAATTTGCAATGGGTCGCAGTGTTGTATGTCACCACAGTTAAACTGAAATTCCTGTTCAAATTTCTGACATTTTTTTCGTTCATCCTGTACAAGTTGAATATGCGCCCATACAGAAGCAAGCACTTCAGATTACAGAGCGAATGTCACCAAAATCTGAAAGCATGTACAGCGACACTTGAGTTCTTAGATGAATCCAGCCAATTAAACTTGAAGTGCCTACTTTCAAGGAACGAGACCTCTCATGTCTCGATAGGGGTGGTGA
>NW_019059720.1:1154940-1169585 GCF_000696155.1 Zootermopsis nevadensis | reverse complement strand
CGTCATTAGATGGTGTCGTGATGCTCGGCGTCGCGACGCCTGGCGTCGATGTTCGAACTTTGTCGCCAGTTTTATTTCAAGGGCTTCAAATTTCGTGCGTGGTGTAAAGGCGCATTTAAGTGCATGTCATTCGTCACAATGTTGTGAAATCGACGCAGTCGCCACGCTGAGCGTCTCTATGCCAACCTTTGCGATGACTCAGAAGCGCCAAATTTTCCGCAAACAAGTCTTCGCATGACAGTGGACGCGATACTATAATACCGACTCCTAGCGTCGACATATCTTTCGCGACGCCATGACAAGACGCCAAAAACGTAACCAAAACGCATGAGAGATAATTTGGACCGATGCCACAATGTCGCCTAAAATAGGGCCGTCTGGAAACGACGACAGATACCGAACATTAGTCTCCATATGACAGAAAATTGAAGCTAGCGTCTCCGAGGCTCTCGTAGCGAAACGTTTGGTTGCAAGCCCAGCAGAAGACGCGAACTCTTCGTAGGACGCAAATTTTACAGCATACGACGCTCCGCGTGCTTATGGAAGCTACGAAACCGATGCCGTAAGTGGCGACTTTCATAATCGGGACCACGCCGAAAGACGTTATATTCGGCGTGCGTGAGCCTCGAGGTGCCTTTGAAAATGATGTTTGAGAACGGAAGCTAACCAAAAAATGGAACTGAAGCGAACAGCAGTCTGGCAACCTATAAGACATGGCTCTGGCACAGAGACGCCAGGCGTCACTAAAACAGAACTTGGAGAAATAAGAGATACGTGACAGGATTACGACAAATCTCGAAGCCGCGGACGCCAAGCACAGCGACTAGAACTGTCAGAGCGCCGAGAAAAGATATGTGGATTCCATTTAATATAAACAACCAAACCCAACGTCTACCAACCTAATACAGCCTAACCTAATCTGTCCAAAGCTAACGCATCCGAACCAAACGAAACCCTGCCTAAGCTAAGCTATCAAATAGGCTAGGGTGTTTTTATTTTTAGCACAATTTTTACAAAATTAATTTGATATGTAGTGTATGTCTACAGAAATAAAAATCTCATAACGTTTTGAAGAAGTTATTATCTTGATTTTAACTTCGGTGGGATCAGAAAGAAGCCGCTGCTGGTGTTTGCAGATCTGCAAGTCGATAACTAGAAAACATTCCTGTAACTAGTTATTTTAATCCCGGCATAGTATAGCCGCTAACAATTAGGATTTATGATTAGTTCACTTTAGAATATGGAACTGTTGGCATTTTTTCTTTCATAGTTTGCCCGGAAACAGGTGGAATTGCTTCGGCGTTCCGACGTGCCGTTCCCAGGAAAAGGATTGAAAGTCGTTTTCTTATTTCAAATATCTCCTGGGGCAACATAACACTATGTATGCCCTCGAGCTATAGATTTGGCGGACCTGCGCTAGAAGAATAAAGGAAAGTATCTTCAAATAAATCAGGACGTTTTCGTTCCAAAAACTTAAATACTCGACATATGACACTACTTACACTTCAGGGCTTATACAGGATCGATAAATATCGTGAGACGTAAGATTATGTTGGTTCAGTTCCAAGTTTATGTGTATTCTACAGTAATAGTGTCGTCACTTCAGAACCCATTTATAAATCAATCGAATCATCTAGTGTTACAGCTAAAGTGAAAATGGCATGGTTTACGAAATAACTAGATCTATTTCATGACGTTCAAAACAAGCTACTTCACGCATTTCGTTAAAAGTTTCTTTCTAGCACTAAAGGTCAAAACGTGCCATCACTGCAGACAAACACAACCCAAACCACGTCCAAAACGTCGCACCGTTGAAATAAGAACATTCTGGAAAGTAAACTGCATTACGTGGCAGACAAGTGAAGAGCAGAAGACGTTGTCAAATGATGAGTGAGCACAGAGTGCCTTCAAAATTGAATTACACGACGTCTTTATTCAAAGATACACAGAAAACTTATGTAAACAGGCATTTCCTTTAGTGTTATGTAAATAATTTAAAACTGTCTGTCCACATTAACAACTGAACAATTGCCGGCCGATTTCTTACAAAATTCAATATTGGGAAGTTTCTCTAACTTTTCAACATATTTCAGTTTACCCACCCAAATCAGAAAAAAATAACGAAAACTTTACACGACAACCACACGAATTTCGGTGCGCGTGATTGGGTAGGATACACCTGTGTGGGGAATCCTCAGCCAGGTAATAGCCCACGCAATCACACGGACGAATCCTTGGGGAGTCCACATGATGACGTCATTCCCAAAGTTCAGAGACCATGTCTTGATGGGACAGCTTCCCATGAACTACTTGCCCTATTTATATGACGGCATTCACGAAATAAAAATACAAAAGCGATATGAGAGAGACCGTGCCAGAGAATATTTACTTATGCACGCCAAAGTACAAACAGAAGCTCCCCATTGCCGGCAGACACATGGTGCAAATAATACATTCGGAAACCATTTTTAAAAGCGTACTCAGGATGGGACTAAGCAACAAAGGGTCACGGCGCCATCAATCTTGCGTGCTTTTCAAGTCAATCAGTTGTTTACTTGTGCGAGCATCCAGCCGGCAATTTCCGTCGCGCACGTCCGCTGGAGAGCTGAGGGTCGCCTTTGTTTGTGTTCCCTGTGACGTAAACGCCACATAATTGCTCGATGGTTTGAGTCCTCTGGCCACGGCGTGTCCTTTCCTTCCTTTTGTTTGCCTGCTTCATCTGGAAGCTGGAGGTTAAATACCAGAGTCCATCTCCAGCTTCGGGCTTGTGTCCCAACGCCCAACGTCTGATGAGCGATGTTCAATAAACTTCGGCGGATTTCAAGGCGAGAACGTTTCAAAAGCATAAACTTCTTCAGCCGGTAATTGACAGTTTACAAAAGAAAAACTTACTTGAACTGGCTATGGGCGGGATGGCCGAGGATCTACTCCCGGTAGAAGCACGGACTTTTCACTATTTCGTGATTTCATGGCGTCCTGTTAGGTCCTAGGACTCTTGATGCCGACAAAAGGCTCATTCTTCGTGGTAAAACGAGCCTTGACACTGGCTTCTCTCCTCCACCGACTGTCGAAGAGAGTGTCGTATTACCTGAATGTCATAACGACATGGTGCACGAGCACAGAGACAAATTTATATTCATTTTACTGTCATAATTAATGTCGATATGTCAAAAACAACATTGGTAAAACAACAGGACATGTTGTCGTTTGATGTTCACCATTCTGTTTCTATTTGTATCGGTTTGGCGTCGTGATAAAAGGTTTGAGCAGTAGTAATTACGACACAAACAGGCTTTGAGGAAATACAGACCATACCTTAAACAAACACAGCAACGAATATCAAACAGTAAATTAGTTACTTATCCACTATGTAATGTAAAAATCATGACGTCTGAAATATATTTCAAAGGATCAGTACCCTCCAGGCCTATTTATAGGAACTTGTTCCCCAATTACATACCCATCGGTTTACAACATAATTGATGAATACTACGCAAATTTGAAATGGATACCATAATCGTAACAAATTAACATAGGCTGCAATTCACTTCAAT
Organism: Zootermopsis nevadensis; assembly: GCF_000696155.1. The sequence goes on along the minus strand of NW_019059720.1, from coordinate 1,166,031 downwards.
TCGATTCCTTATTTTTATTAGGCTTACACACTGAGGTAGTCGCAATGAGTTCGCTGCAGCTGGTGCCGGTATCGAGATGTTTAAATAAGCCGTGGAATGAAGTCGTATCAAGCTGATGCATTCGCGTCTTGTCACCACACGACGGCTTCCCTGATCATGGGGCTGCTTAGATAAGTTACTTGTTCCCATAAAGAACGACAAAATAAAGAACTTATGAAAAAGTGGAACCTCCTTAACATTACCCATAATGCTGTCCTCCCCCGTCAACACGATGCACGTTCAGAGTTAATCTCGGCACAGTGTTCAACATAGATGAGCGAGTAGCTACAAAATGGAACCTGGACATAATTTCACGCATCAGACAAAAGCATATTTTTAAGTTCGTACACATGTCGACATAACCACATTACAGAAACGAGATGAGAGAAATATTCAGTCGCGGATGAACGACCTTCTGAAAACCTGTCCCATGACGTGAACACAAGAATCCCGGCTGGTGTGAGATGGCTTTCCCGCTCTGTAATACAGCTGCGCTCCATTTCATGTAAACGCAGACAGCAAATGTTCGTAGGATGCGCTGAAAAGCACACGGTTTGGTCACAGAAAGAACAATCCCTGCCTATGACCCCGAAAAACTCTTGGACAAGAGCTAGGCCGTGTGGGAAATTGAACGTTCACCAAAGCCACGGTTGCCTTTTCCTTCACAAAACACAAAGAATACGAAATAATATTGCACACAAAATATAAAAGTGTCACAAAAATACGCATCGCAAAGGCAATTTGAAACAATATCGAATTGTACGTTGCCCCGAGCAAATGTGCATCAGCTGTTGTGGAAGCCACCAATTTTTTCCCGTGCGTACACAAATTGAAAATCGAGTGCACATAAAACCAAATACCACGGCTGAAAAAACTGGATATAAATGAAAAACCGCAGATACGAGGAATTCACAGCTGGACATGGATTTCTGTATATTTCTTCGTCCTTGTGTGATGATGCCAACACTGGCAAGACAAGAGTGAGAGGCTGGCGAGTCTGTAACGCTTCGCACTCTAGCAATAAAACAATCACGATTAACAAACTAATCAGCTCAAAGGTTCAAAAGCTTTGCAGTCGCCCAGTTGGTATAGGAATTCCAAACGGCGATGAGGGTACGGAATACCTCACATTTACAAAAAAAAAATTACTCTCCCAATGTTGTGCGATCAGGAAGGCACGACGAAAAATTCGGTCTGGAATGAAACGCATTCCGTACAGAAGGCCGTGGGCCCAGTCACAGATCACGAGGGGCGGGTGGAGTAACGCTTGCAGACGGAGAAGTGTAATTTGGCTTCAGAACCAAGAGTGAGGCTACTAATAAATTTAGCGGCTCTGGAGAGTTAATAATGTTTGCTCGGTGAAATCACCACATCGTAAACTCCAGACGTGACTCGGACCTGCTCGGTAGACCCAGCGTTCGGATGTATCGCCACACATATCCTGAATCCTAGTTAATTAAATAACTAATTACACAAACAGACATCCCACCGCGAGGCACAGATGTGGCTAATGTTACTAAGGAAGCAGCCACCACTTCATACAGCCAAGAAGCGTTTAACCTCCGTTCTAGCCTCAGCTTCTAACGCAACCTTCTCCACCTGGCGACACACTAATATATAGGCCTGCTAAAACGTTCATTATCTCACGGCACTAAATCGTTTCGGATTACTGTTGTTTATTAATGTAATGAGATAAACTGTATGTTTTTTATCGTTTAGAGTAGCAAGGTATATAACCGAATATGTGTTTGATCATGTTCTGCCATAAGATATATACAAATAAATTTCTTACACCGGTACAAACATGGTAATCTATTTATCGTTCACTTAACGACACTGTCAATACCTCAGATTGCAGGAAAGCAGACCGAGATTAAAAGTAGGATTTGTTCTGACGGGAAAAATTGCGTACACAATTTTTCGGGGGAAGCCACTTGTGGTATGGAGGATAACGTTAAGATGGAAGTTACGAAGTTGTGATGAAGGGAGACGGATGCAACGGGATCACGAAAGTTTCTAACGGAATTGAAACTATAGCAACCCGCTGGGCTGCTGGAAGTACGCGATCCCACAGCCTAATTTATACTTAAGATTGTTCCATTCCGAGCGAATGCAAACCTCGCATGGTGATAAATATGACGGTGTTTTTCTGGATTTTAACGCCGTGCAGATTCGTAAGCAGATAATACCGTTCAGATAAACATAATGTCTCAATCCTCCTCGATTCTGATTAACCTATTCATCCTAACCCCATTCGGGGGGGGGGGGAGGGAGGGGGGGGAGAGACACCTCAGCGCAGAGTGAGACTTGTGACGCGGTGCCCCATAACTTTTCTCATTTACCGGCTGTCTCTTCCCCTGACACCTTATGACAGCCTTAAACAAAGTCCTCTTGCTTGCTGTAAGCTTGAAAATTACTCCTAGGACTTGTGTGTTAAAATCCCGGACTTAGGTTAGGGTAATAAAACTTTTTCAACTAATTAATTGAAAACGAATATTATCTTACAATTCGAAAGTAAAACGCAAAGATATCAAATTTGCACCCGGAAATCGAGCAGGGCACATCATGCCCGAGGAGTTAAAGGAATTAATTAACTCAGGGAATCTACAATGACCGGAACATGTAGCTTGTATAAATAAGTGCATAATTCTGGTCTAAATGTCGCTTCGAAAATGACCTCTTGAAAGACAGAAAAGGGGAGACATATGTAAACGGCTCCAAACTGCATAATACTGGTGACCAAACCCCTAGCGCCCGGGTATGATCACTCAGAACGGAACTTTTAAAGCATTACGACAGTTCGGGATGAGTTACCAGTCAAATTTATGCCTATAACACGCAGCAGATAATTACATTGTGATAGGGAAACTACATTATATTCCCTCTACACCAGCAAGGAATATTAAAATGATGTTAGCACCCACACATGCGCAGTCGGTGGTGGTGTCACACTATTCTACCAGAGTTAAGCGAAAGTTAAGCACTTGAATGACGCCGACGCACACTGCGTGAGACACAGACCGCGTCAAACTTACTTCTTTTGAAACACACTCTAATGAACCATACTCGTATTTACCCCGAATATGAAATATTAGGCCACACTTTCAATAATTTACGCAACAACTGTACAAAACGCATTGAACATTCGACAATCTGCGGAACACTTTTTGGAAACCTCTCACTTAAATTTTTCACGTGCCAATTTTAACACACGCGGATACAGTGACCAGGCGGGAGGAATTTGGACTGTAAAAGAAATAACCATTATATTAGAGAAAATGTAGTAATATTTATTACACTCACAGCAACAGACACGTATAATCAGGGCGCGTGTGCATGTGTTCAAACATTTAATCAACTTGAAAATACATTCAGAGGAGTATTCATTTAATCCGTCGGAGACAATTCTAGCTATCACAGGGGAACGCAGAATTAGTACGTAACGTACACACGAGCAACAATTCTGGCGCGTTCGTCATAATTTGACCCCTGACCTTAAAAATGGCGCCAGCAGCATTAGAGTTGAATGGGATCAATGACCTTTGCATGGGCAGTTTGCCTGACGCCAGTATCGTTGGGCGGTGATGTGAACACGTCGGATTCCCAAACGGTTATGTCGCTGGCCGGGGTTTCCCCACCAAATAACTTTCACATTCGAATTAAAAACGTAGATAGGTAACCTAACCTAACTTAATGTAAAAAGCCCGTTCTGCTGTCCGACCGAAACAAATTTGGAATTTTAGTAATACTCTGAACACGGTACTCCATGAAAACCAGTTCTCGCTTCTGGAGTAGTTACAAGCGGACAGACACAGCAAAGCTAATTGGCGCATTTCTGCAACTCTCACTCGCGAATGCGCCCAAAACGAGGCAACAGTTCCATCAAACGAGAGGCATTCCACACAGCGATCCAAATCGGCTGGTAAAGGGCACGGGTAATGTTACATCTGTGACTAACTGCTGGGCTCTGCAGGGGTTTAGGAACGTGGAACGTATGTAGACCCGGGCTACTAGATAAAGATAAGCAGTCGGCCTCACGTTCCAATTACTTTACTCCAGGGTAAAGAACACAATCTCTATCTCTGCCGGAAATCGAACCCAGGCCGTAGCCAGATAAACTACCAACGATTTGTATTTTTTATGGCAAGTCTTAAACTAGATTATTGCAAAACAAACACGTACTCGGAAAATTTAGAATTCTGTTGGGCTCAGTACTCAATTTTCAATACTCAATCGGCTAAGAAGAATAAACGTCTCCATTTGATACTCTGTAGCGAATTTATACAGTTGTCTTCCAGTGTTAGAATATGATCTTCTTTCCCTTGCTGATTTATAAAGCATTCTCTTGCCATTTCAATTTCATATAAAATATTCATTCTTCGGCACATCTGTCAGTTTACGAGGAAACACATCTTCATCTTCCTTCTTTCGCTTGCTTTATTTTCAGCTGTCCCTCTCACCTAACCGATACCCATGTTTTTATTCCTTGTTAATACAACACGGGATTATTATTATTATTACTATTATTATTTAAATCTTAAGCTAAAGATTCTTCTCACGAATAAAACTGTTCCGATTAAAGAACCGTACATCACAATAAACCTTCGCCATTCGACTTCAAAGTAATGATGAATGACGACAATTATGCAAATATTATCTACGATTATATCCGGTATAAGACGCCACCATCAAGAAACAACAACATAAAACAGAACACAAAAAATATAGAAATGATTAATTTTGAATCCTTTCTGTGCCGCGTGACTACTTCTGGTCTGAAGAACTTTGATGTAAGACAAACGCACTTAAAGATGAAAATATGTAGATCTGATCCATAGCATTCTTTAACTACTGAAATGGAAATAAGGAAACAAATGAAGACGTCTATTTGCTAAATTGTATCCAGTACATGAAGCGGTATCAGATACAAGAACTTAAAGCAAGAGATCAGAATAAAATGGAACAGTAAGACAGTGGGCACACGGTAGTTGTCTGAGCATTTTCCAAAGAACTTGACGGCCGAGTAGTTGGCAGTCCTGCCGCGTATTCCGAAGGTCTCGGGTCCAAATCCAGTCCCGAGACAAGCCGTCATGACTGAAGTTCTTCGCGGGATTCTTCCTACCCTCCAGACAAATGCCAGGACGACAGCTCAGACTAACCCACGAGCACTTCATTCGATATCCTTTCCAATACATTACCATTAGCCATTCTGTTATTCCACGCAATAGACCTATAATCTGAGCCGCCGATAAACCATTAATAAATAAAGATGGCTTTTTCAACAAAATTTTGTACGAATTTGTTTCCCCCATATGTGCTACTTGTCTGTAATCAATGGCAAATAGTGCACAGTGTGATGATAAAAAATGGTTTATGTAGGATTTGTGGTTTCCATGGCGGTGAGTTTGAAGACGGCTGTCCTCTGGGTTGTTGCGCCGTGTAGTCCGGTAGAAGTTTACCGACGTTTCAGAGGTACCCTAATGATGGAGGAAAAAATAATTTTAAAATGTAGTAAATACTCTTCTCTTATTGGCCGTACGAGAGCAGTACAGAACTCACACATAACTATGCTGCTGACCTGTGATACCCGGTACAGGAATTGGGACATTTTTTGTCATCGTGTCCCTGAACAGCTCTCAGGCACTCTCTTCATCATATCAAACGGATACCGGAGTTTCTTTCCTTCGGGATAAAATCGGAATATGTCCCTTCATATTCCTCTACTGCCGAGATTAATTCTTGTCCCTTACAGCCTCTCCACGGTGCTTAAGCGCAGGAATAACTTTATCTTTCTCTCCTCTTATAATCCGCTCTGGCCTCCACTGGGGACAACTTGATAACTACCACATGAGACGGCTCTTTAGCAACTAACACTGTTTTATCCCCATTCGTAGTGCAAAGTAACCAGCTTACGAAGGCGAACATGTCTCGATCCCTGCGGCTCCGAAACCACCATTATCCTCTCTCGCTTTTCTGAAGCCACAATCCACAGCCCGCCACGACTGTCTCTGTTTATATGCAGTTCACTTCCTTTTTCCGGTCTGTAAACTCGGGTAAGTCTCAGTTCGTGTGTAATGGTTCGAGAAATGGCCAGGCCCCTGGCTGCTAGCTGGAAGAAAAGTGTGGTCGGTTCAACTCAATCCTTCCAGGCTGAACCCGATCTTTGTCCTACATCCATCTGCTATAATGGGGACTCCATGGCTCTAACACTTTAAATCCCTCTCAGCGTCAGAATGCACAAATCTGTCCTTTTCAATTCAATTACGAAGTAAGATACGTCTAAAGTAATTCGGAAATATTAATTCCACCCAACCTCTCGTGCCAAATGGATAACTAAGTCCAACACTGCTAATACCAAGATCGCCACTGGAAACGATCCTGATCCACTTCCGTAAACTCGTTTCCCTAAGCCCACATTATCCTCCAACTACTGGGCCTTCCAAGCAGCTACTTTCCACCAAAATTCAGTACGTACTACTTCTCTTTCAACCAAAGCTACATATCAACCAAGTTCCTTTCATTTCGCCATCTAAAAACACAAAAATCCGAGTAATTCCGAAAACAAAAAACCGATACACAGTCATACTTGGAACTAAGAAATATGACATTAAAGTACGGATAGCATTTCATAATGAGGCCTACTATTTCTACAACTAATCTACAGACTCCACAGATTAATCCCTATACCCTAATTCTAAATTCTGAACAAGGAAAAATCACATTTGACAAGACTCCTGGATGGGGGATCAGGCCTATGTAAAGTTTATGTTAAGAGATTTGTTATTACTATTCCATACTTAAAGAAAACAGCTTTGACTCTATGTGGAGTAGATTAATAAAACATACGATGTAGTAGAATGTCGGAATGTGTAAAAAGAAGTCTGGGTCCAGACGAACCAATTTCCGTATTTCTTTGTCTACGGGGCGCATCACAATTTGAGAAGTAAACGAGACTATTCAACGTAAATATTTAAAAGGAGGGAAGCAGCCACTGCATGTCCCTCGACTTGAGCGACAGTTGTGTTCCGGACAATGATCGCATTACCCGAAATTCTCTTTACTCCTTCGGTCCCTCTGCCCTTTATGTCCACTGAAATAAACGCAGTAAATTAACTTAACAACAGTTCATTTTTGAGGTATATGTTTTTTCCAAGGAAATAATTTAATAATTTTTGGTTCAATAAAAATTACATTAAAAAATATCAAACAGCGTTAACGCTAAATCCAGTCAAGTCGGAGGATATCAACTGAATATACGTCTCCCAAATATTTTGCACAAAAAAGCAGGGGGGTTTCCGACGGAGAAAAGTTAATTAGGTAGTTAACAAGTTTGTAGAATGTGAAGCATACTCTGATGGATGGGTCTGTAAATTAAGAAATGTTTTATAAAGTTCCTTCATTTAACGACTCAACAAGACTACTTATAGGCGGCATTCATTAACCGTAAATGTCTCTTCTGAGCTTTGCCTGTTGAAATACGCCAAGTTCTCCGTTGTGTCTATCTGATGCAGAAAATTGCTCTTTCTCGCTTCACATAATTTCATGCCAGGCATTACAGCTGATGTAATCTCGAACGTCTCTGCTCTGAAGTATTCCAGGCTGCTGCTGATTCAGCTTTGTCGCCTGCGTCGGGACGCCGAAATCTCTCTTATTATAATGTATTCCGCCCACTTTGAATGTGATGGCGCATTCCTGAGTCACAGAACAGGGCCATTCATTGCGAAGTCGACAAGCTCTTAACACGGCTCCAGAGAAGCTGTAACAGCGTTCGTTCACAAACTGCTATGCCCAGTTCCAAGGCCCGCCAAACTACCGGCACAATTATAGTACGTCGATAAAGCCTTCCTTTCTCCGGATTCCCATCTAAAATTAATTAATGAAGACGCCCATGCAATTCCTTTGTACAAAAAAAAGGATAAGAAAGAAAACCGATCATTCCGACGTAAGCAAATATAATAAACCGTTATTAAGTTAAGGGCGTCAATCGAGTAAAATTTTCACCTCTTTAAAATCAGATTATTTTTATATGACATGGATGCCAGAATCTACTGTCTTCCCGTCTAATACCTAGAAATGCAAAGACTAAGTGTACTTTATAAATTTGCCTGTTCTTTGGTGTGGATGTAAAAGGCAGTGCCTCATTTTCAGATTGGCGGTGCTGGAGGAAATACTTTGACCTTAAATGTTAAAGCGGATAAGACTGCATTAACAGCTTCGTAGCTGCACAGCTCGCCAAATATTAGATTGATCTAATGACACCCCATCCTCTCCAGATACAGCCCGCTCTCTTAATTTCACTATCCAATCCACGGGCGTTTCCCAGCCAAAATTCTGAATACGCCCCACGTTTCTCGAATCGCAGACAACATTCCTCGTTATGTAATATACTTCTAAACTGCTCACTCCTTCAACCTTCTTAGATTCGATTATTTTTCGGAGCGCTTCGCTTTCAAACATTTGTAATGTAGATCTAAGAACGTCTGACACCGGCCCCTACCGCAGTGATACACCAAAACAGAAACCAAGTGCTCAAATACCAACCAGAGGAGTTAGATTAACACTCTAGGAGCGAAAGCTGCAAGATCTCCACTTCAAGCCCTCACCAACCTTAACAACGATAGTAACTTGCCCCTTTTACAAACGAGACACTGGCGCTGAAATTATGACGATAACAGCTGAATTTGACGTGAAGAAATTTTCGATGCCATGAGGGTTCAAGACACATTATAACATAAATCAACTGGCTACATCCGCAAAAAAGGTCATTGTTTAAAGCTTTAGGCTTTATAGCCTCCGTAGTAGCTTGAAGTTATCACATGCCGTTTGAGATAAGGTACATGGGATCTTATCCGAAAACATCAGACCAGGCGCACTATCGCTTATAGTTGGCATGATGCCCTCATAACAACAGACACTTTCACCTACCCACCCCCAGCGATCACACTAGCCAGATTCGCAGATTCGCGCGTGGTACTGTAACGGATCGTCGTGTTTGAACAAACTTGGTCCTCGTGAGTTTCGTGATGACTCTGCTGTTTGTTTTACTGGCAAAGTGGAAATGGCAGATGGGCAGGCCGCGTGGGAATCCAGACATCAGTTCGTGATTTTGTTTCATCAAGCATGGAAATGCTTGCTGTGAAAGAGTCAAGTGTTTGACAGCATCAGGGCGCACTCTGTTTATAAAACACAATATCGATTAAGGAGAACAGAAATTCGAGTTCCTAAAAGTAGTTGAACATTACTATAAACTATTGCAATCAAGCAGAAATGCACTGAATAATTAACAGTTTGCCGTATTTTCCTTTCTTTCCACACTTGTATCAGTTTAGAGGACATAATGAGTGCATCAGAAGACGAAGGAGTACATTTAGTTTTAATGTGCGCGTCGCGGTCTGTCTGAACAGTTGTGTACTACGTCAATACCCATGAGTAACTTGAATGTGTTGTTTCCAAATTTAAAAGAAAGTTTCTGTGATGTCTCACGACAGAACCAAACCTGTTCATGATGAAGGCCTCAAAAGTTTCTATTGTAACCCAAAGCTCCGAGGAGCAGAATCCTTGATATGTCGTCAGCCAGTGAATTTAGTAGTACATTTCAGTGCACTGTTTTTATAGCAGGTCTAACGATTTCCATTACTTAAAAGTCTTTAAGTTAAACCCTTCATATGCAACTTGTAGAGTACACAAGCTGGATTTTGTTTAACGTTTCACTCATTATCATCCATCGGCGAGCAGAGCTACAAGGAGTTTATTACGGCGTCCTGTAGCGAAAGAAAACTACGGACGAAGTCGACACTGAAGAGAAGAACAAGTCTTGATTGGTACCAATGCACGCGGATCATGAATTGCGTTGAACACTGAATGGCGGCTTTGAAATCTTGAGGAAGCAACTTCTTGGCAACGACCGAAGTTGCTCGACTGCATTCACTTGATATCGGCGATAACACATCCTCGAGGAAAAAGAGACAATTTCAGTACCAAAATAAACAGTCTGTAATTTTGGACTGTGCCCAAAACCGGCGACACATCACTACGCGGTTAGTCAACAGTGCGATAGTGACTGGTTCCTAGTATATTATGCGCCCTTTTCCCCAGGTACATGAAGTCTGCCCAAATTTCTTTCTACGAAATTGTTAAATTAACCTGCTTAAATTTGTATTGGAAGATCAACACCGAAGGCTTAGCAAATTTCGTGTTGGTTTGGAACTGCGCATTTGAATTTAATGAAACGACAAATCACAAACATATTTTTTTCGTGTGGGAAATATACTTACATGTGGTAAAAAAAATGATATGGTGACGATGCCAAGTCTCGATCCTATACGTTAAAGATTTCAGTCTCTGAAAACCTATGCTGGTGGAAAATATTCACACAAATTGATCACTGAATTCTACAATTATTACAATTTCTACTGGCCTCTCTAGATGGATGAAAGGACTATTAGGACACCAGACACACACACACGCTGTTCCTAGAACCTATTGCGTTCACAGCGCTATCAGAATTAATGGATATTACCTACGAACGCATTACAAAGGATGCATACATAGCAAAAACGAGGCGGGGTTCTAAACCCCATATTCATCCGCTACAGTAAAGGTTTACCTATTAAAATATGATATTGTTACTGGCTAAAGCTGTAATAATTTGCACATAGTAAAGCCAATATTCAACATTAATAAAACATACCAATATATTACGCATCTATTACAGATGGTATGTAATACTGATCACCCGTAAATTATGACAAAGATAAAATATAATCCACATACTCCTGTATATCCAATCTGATAAGTAAATAAACAGCTGATTTTACTGGAGTGAAGTTCAGACCTTGAGAAAAGTAAAATTAAAAAAAAATCTCTGAGAGGAAATCAAAGACATCTACTTTAAAGTTACTTCGATTGGAAATTAAGAAAGGTGGTATGCATTTAAGCATTCGCACTAGATGGAGATGAGTAGTAAATCCCACGCTCTGTGGGCTTTATCTCCGGCCCCACAAAGAGAGAATAATCCCTGCTCTACCAGGAATCGAACCTCGATTACCAAAC
>NW_019059720.1:1119991-1154894 GCF_000696155.1 Zootermopsis nevadensis | reverse complement strand
CAGACATCCAAACTCCGTCACTTCATATCAGAAGATGCCACTACGAAATGCGTGAAACTGATACTATGCATGTACTGTAGGATATATATTATTAACAGATTCAAGATAGTGTCGCACAGCTGGAAGTCCTGTATCTGACTTGTAATGCGGCTCCGTACAACATCCGCTTCTCCATTAACGACGACGCAACATGTCAAGAATCACAAACACAGTATCATCCTTGGGGGCACGGACGGGCATCTTGTAGTTGGTCCCTCCGTCGTATCAGGGAAGACAAGTGGGAGGACGACGACGTCGCATCCAGTTACAGTTAATGGGACGTTCGTTAATAATTATGCTGCTATCTCCTAAGCAGCAGCAGGCAAGAAAAGCGCAGGAACTATACAACCTTCTGGGAAATCTAAAAGTGCACAAGGAATACATTAAATCAGCGTTTCCTTTACAACGTGACACACAAAAATACGTTTCATTTTCTCACAGCACACTAAATCATAAAGTAGTGAGCAGTGTGTTTGCACTAACTTCAAGCTGCAAAATCTTTCGTCAGAAATTTGTTATTTTCTCAATCAATGAAGACATTTCCTGAAGGAACCCTAAAAGTACATTACTGTGTTTACAAAGTACACTATTGGTCCTCATCACGACACAGTTCATTCAATCCAGTATGACAGTATCCACCCATCTATTACCAGGTCGTTCATGTGATCTATTCCCCTTACTTCTCCCTAGCAGAATTTTGTATGCATTTCACAAGTACATTTAGAACGACCATGTTTTTACGACTGTTTCAAACTACGTTTTTTTCGCAATAAAATAACCTGTTGAAATATGTATCACAGCCTTCGCTGATTGTGGAGGCAGCAAGTACCTCTGAAACGCGGTTAAACTTCTACCAAACTACACGGCACAACTCAGAAGACAGCCATCTTCACACACCTTAAAGCTGTTAACACGGATACTCTTAATAGAACGTATATTTACATAAATCTCCTGACAGCAATAAAAACGTCATGTCACGCAGCTGCATCCAATGCGCAAACAGGTAATTAAAATACAATTAAAAACTGATAGACGGTATAAAACTGTCAGCAGGACTATCACGACAACCATGAAAACGGTATACAGCCAACTCCAATGACGAATTGTGTATCAAACATAACTCAGACAGCAGACAGAACTGAACACAACATTTGTATAATGAACGAAGAGCTTCCCTCAAGCACAAAATTAATTATAATTTCAATCTTACAGGGAAAATATGATTTTCGTACTGTTACACTACATTGTGCGAAATTATCTTACACTTTCTGGTTATGAAAATGAACCATATGCAGCAACATCGTTACTTCGTGGCTCGTCGACGAAGCTGCAATATTACGGGCGTCGCAAACACATTAAAACGTACAATGTAATAACATTAAAGGGATAATTAACTGTCTGAACCCATATCAGGGTATCGCGTCGCCATGGAAGCAGGCGCCGATAATCAAAACCCTCTAGAAGTACATTACAGAGTTGTAGTCTCGCTACTGATTTTTGCCACCTGCGTTCGCTCGATGAATTCTCCGCAAACAAATCCCTTGCGGCTTTTCGGGGATTAAACACCTCCCCCTCCCCGTCACGAAATAATAAGAAACACCGTGTGACCTAAGCACAAACAATAACTGAAGTCGTTTTTAGTTTCCAGACTAAAATGAATCTGGAAATGCGTTTTGTAAAGTTGGATGAAACTAATTGAAGAAACAAAGAGGTGTCACGAAAAAGGATACTATTGTGGATCTACTCCCTGTTTAATGCACTCCTGAAAATATGTTATGGAACGTAGACCTTCATAAAACGAATTCCTATTTGACAATAAACAATGCCCGAGCATTTCTTTTTCCTAATTTCAAGATTAACATTTTTATTATGTTTTCTGTCGTTGTTGTACGTGGAAACATAAATTCTAACATACTTTTTACCCTCTGAAGTCGAATCTAGTCTAAACAGTATTTAAAAATTCAGTCCCTACCGCGAAGAAAACATAACACTTTACCAACACAAAGAAGATCTATTCCTGAATGCTGTTCAAGGATATAATCACTTTACGGCGAGAATCAGACTAAACGCACAAATATAAAATGAAGAGCTGTTATTATTTGATGGAGCAGGTAGAACATACAGTTACTTCTGGGCTTTAAAGAATTAAACAAGTTATAGTGAGGCATCAACACGGATTTTAATTCGTAACAAGCGCTTAGCTTCAATTGAAGCAAAATATCTCTGCTTCGCCAACTCCTCGGCTAACCAACAAGACACACCGATGTGTTGTGAACGGTGTTCGTAATTGACTTAATCAGCAAGAACATGACGGAGACAAAAACATTTCACCTTTACCCGTCAGACATAACCACAACGGAATAAGTAATTCTTAATCCACTGTTACACTAAACCCCTTGAAAAGTCACTTACCATCAAGTCCATCTACCATCGAGTCACAAGAAGTGCTTCATACACATTCAGACAGACAGGCGCAACATGCTTCAAAGTCCTGTGTTCCTAATATAATATGCTACATTCGTGAAGCACATTAACTGGCCACTTGAAGCATGAGAACTGAGACTAAAATACAATGTCAGCTACGGGCTTTAATAACTCACAACATGTTAATAAACCGGACCTGCGAAACTGACAGGAACAGCCCGGAAAACAAAGCCGGTTGGAAAACACTAGATTCCCGTAACTGGAAGCTTACAACGCACTTCAAAACACAAAAGGTCAGGAACAAGCAAACGAAAGTCCCGCGTACACCAGAGCTCCAACGAAGCATATAAATAACACCATGGACGAGAATCCTTCTTGAAACGCTAACAGTCGTTCAGCTGGCCAAGAAACTCTGAGGTTTTCATATATACCAGAAGGTTGATTTCTGTAGTCATAATACCCACCACTGGTCCACACTGTACCAGACAAATCCAACCAACGCCCTCATATCCTATTTATTACTTCAGGATCTACCTTAATGTTGAAGATTTCCGTCTTCTGGGTTGTTGCGCTGTGTAGTCTGGTCGATGTCTACAAACGTTTCAGAGGTCATACTGCCTCCGTCATCAGGGCGATGACAGTATGACCTCTGAAACGTTGGTTAACATCGACCAGACTACACAGCGCAACAACCCAGAAGACAGAAATCTTCAAGCACTGAATTGTAAGATTTGAGGTTTTCACAGCGGTGAATATGAAGAATTCTGTCTTCTGGGTTGTTGCGCTGTGTAGTCTGATGATGAATCGCCCTGATGACGGAGGCAGTAAGACCTCTGAAACGTTGGTTAACATCGACCAGACTACACAGCGCAACAACCCAGAAGACGGAAATCTTCATACTCACCGCTGTGAGAACCTCAAGTCTTACATACCTTAATGTTATCCTCCTATTATGCAAAGGTCTTCTATACGTTCTCTTCCTTTCCGATTTCTCGACTTAAATTCTGAACATACCAGTGTTGGTATTACTGGCTGTAGCAAAACAAAGAATTGGAGTGGCCATGTTCACATAACGTGCATTCTAAGTCCCATCAAAGCCTCAGGTGACTCGAGTTACCAGGAAGACGACACGCGGGCATTACGATGCTACTACAAGACCTTAAAATTCCAGCGGAGGATGCTAAAACGCCAGAGAGCGAATTCGGATACGTGTACACTGGAGGTGTAGCGTCATGTTCATGTTTAACGACATGGTGCATTATGGCGTCGTTTCCTTTTCCTCGGCTCCCTTTCCACTCTATTATTTCGCCCACGCTCTTTTCGGCTCCCTTTCCACTCTATTATTTCGCTCACGCTTTTGTCACAACAGAACCATTTTTTATTTACTCTGAACCTTCTCCCACCTGACTGCCGTGTTTCACGTCCATTAGCGAAGAAGCAGGCCAGAGATATCAAACAACAAGAATTACTGTAAAGGCTGTCCAGAAATTCATTAACTCCATTTACTTAAGTTCTTTCAAGGACTGCACTCTCTCGAGAGTTAAGTATTGAATCCTTCAAACACTTGGCAGGACTCTCAGGTTTAGAGGGTCGGCCCTTCGCAAGGCACTGAAGCTTCGAAGAATATGCTTCCAATGTTACTACATTGAAACATTCCGTTGTAGACGATATAAGTTATTACAGCGTTTATTTTCAGTCTACACATCAATTATTAATTACATAGCAGATATTAATACACCAGGCTATAATGTATAAAATAAATACTGCACTGAAATTAATTCATGTGTGCGCCAAACGGTAATACCACTTCCATAAAATCGGTTTCGCGAATTTCGTCTCTGGCATGAAGGCAATTAATTATATAAGGCCAAATTAAAGACCCCAAATTAAAATTACTTAGTTGGCGTACATCGCGGGAAGAAGTGCGTTGGTGACATCTCCAACCTAGATTGGCTACTTGGTTTGATCACACACGCTTTGTCGGCCGATTTCATAGGGGTTTCCCCTTATCAACAAGACGACAGAATCCTGGCGGGCTAACATTTGAGCGATCAAATCAATGAAGACGAGATGCTGGAATTAGCATACACATCATTTTAATTGGAATACGTAAAGGGAAGAGATCACTTGAAGAACCTAGGCATAAAAAAGAGTATATTATTAAAATGGAGGCTAAGAAAACAGGATTTCGAGTGTGTACAATGGATTAGCGTGGATCACGAAACGGACTAATGACAGGGTAAGATTATATGTTCTCAAGGCGCGAGTACGAAAATTACTATCTTCTGTCATGCTGTGTCGTGTGGTCACGTAGAAAGTGGCCGACGTTTCAGAGGTGCTCACTGCCTCCGACAGCGACTATCAGCTTCCAAATAAGGACTATGCCCCATGGGTTTGCACAGACTACACCATAACCCTCCGTCATGTCCCTCAGAAGTCTCTTCTTACACTCGGAAATCTTGACTCATTCCCAGTTTGATAAAAGAAATAGCAGGCACAGATATGACATCTCTGATATCACGGAAACAACTGCTTTTCTGCGTTGAAAAGATGAAATGAGAAAAGTATTATCTCGCCACGCGACGAAAGAAAGAGACACATCGAAATGCGAAATCGATACCGACAATGTATATCGATACATACACTCCGGGGATACTTTGGACATCTAAAAGACGAACCTATGGAAAAATATATATTCAGGTTGTTAAAAATAGTTACGTCATGTGTAAATAAATAACAGGAGAAACTGAGAACGAGAACAAACATACTTTGTCTTCTTACGAAAAGAGTTGTTGACGGAGTACTTTGAAAGAAATAAGCTTAACTAAGACTGTACCGCAGAATGACAAGAAGTACAGGTATACTCACAATATAAACTCTATAAATAAGCCTCTTTCGCCTTCGTGGCCGACGGGAAGTCAGATATTCTACGAAACAGATGCACAAGCATCCAGCAAGCCTCCTTCTACATGTAAACGAGAGGCTACAACAGTGGCGAGCAGTCACTGCCGCACTTATGCCTATTTAAACGACACCGGAGAGAGGTGTAGGCCTACGCTACTCGAATTTCCAAAAACCGTACTTTCGAATTTTGTATTCGTAATTGGCCTCGATGTTCACCTACTGCACGCAATTCCGTCTACATAAAATATTTCGTTAAAAATTCTTCATTTCACAAAAGTTATATAATCGCTGTATACCTTGATGGTATATATACAGCATGTTATGCGTGTGTATATTAAAATTCCTTATTCCATTTTTTATTTATTATAAATCAATAAATTTAGATAGTATGGTTACATAAAATAAGGATATTTTTATTGCGGCGATAAGTAAAAAAATGTATTTTCTTTCCTATGGGCTTCATTCATCATCTGCTTTTTTTAAAAGGTCGCATCAGTAATTATACGTATCAGCTTAGCCCTCACAATCTATATACTGTATTATTATCATCATAATCATCATCACTGATACATATTTACGGTATGTTTAACAACGTTTTTCAGTAGCTCATACTAAAGAGTGTCGAATAATCGTTATTTCGTACTTTACGTTGATCATGACGTAACACAATTCGAATACAGGTCAGGTACGTCACAAAAATGTGATTGTATCGTTAATAAAATGAGTGCAAATGCGACACATACAATCAACTCTGGGCGAATTACAACTTTCAATTCACTGTCCCGGACAATAAATGTCTGGGTGACATCGGAAAACTAGATGCGACATTTTAGTCCAACGAAACTGGTTCGTAAACCGTATATATGTATGGAGTATCATTTCACCATTTTCACTAACCAAAACCCATTTACACTCAGGCAGCTCGCTATACAGAATAACAAAACATTAGGAGGCGTTGCCAATGGACGCAGGCAACATATCAGTCATACGTAATTGTAATCATAAAGCTGGCTCAATAAACAGTATCGCGTCGCCATGGAAGCAGGCGCCGATAATCAAAACCCTCTAGAAGTACATTACAGAGTTGTAGTCTCGCTACTGATTTTTGCCACCTGCGTTCGCTCGATGAATTCTCCGCAAACAAATCCCTTGCGGCTTTTCGGGGATTAAACACCTCCCCCTCCCCGTCACGAAATAATAAGAAACACCGTGTGACCTAAGCACAAACAATAACTGAAGTCGTTTTTAGTTTCCAGACTAAAATGAATCTGGAAATGCGTTTTGTAAAGTTGGATGAAACTAATTGAAGAAACAAAGAGGTGTCACGAAAAAGGATACTATTGTGGATCTACTCCCTGTTTAATGCACTCCTGAAAATATGTTATGGAACGTAGACCTTCATAAAACGAATTCCTATTGGACAATAAACAATGCCCGAGCATTTCTTTTTCCTAATTTCAAGATTAACATTTTTATTATGTTTTCTGTCGTTGTTGTACGTGGAAACATAAATTCTAACATACTTTTTACCCTCTGAAGTCGAATCTAGTCTAAACAGTATTTAAAAATTCAGTCCCTACCGCGAAGAAAACATAACACTTTACCAACACAAAGAAGATCTATTCCTGAATGCTGTTCAAGGATATAATCACTTTACGGCGAGAATCAGACTAAACGCACAAATATAAAATGAAGAGCTGTTATTATTTGATGGAGCAGGTAGAACATACAGTTACTTCTGGGCTTTAAAGAATTAAACAAGTTATAGTGAGGCATCAACACGGATTTTAATTCGTAACAAGCGCTTAGCTTCAATTGAAGCAAAATATCTCTGCTTCGCCAACTCCTCGGCTAACCAACAAGACACACCGATGTGTTGTGAACGGTGTTCGTAATTGACTTAATCAGCAAGAACATGACGGAGACAAAAACATTTCACCTTTACCCGTCAGACATAACCACAACGGAATAAGTAATTCTTAATCCACTGTTACACTAAACCCCTTGAAAAGTCACTTACCATCAAGTCCATCTACCATCGAGTCACAAGAAGTGCTTCATACACATTCAGACAGACAGGCGCAACATGCTTCAAAGTCCTGTGTTCCTAATATAATATGCTACATTCGTGAAGCACATTAACTGGCCACTTGAAGCATGAGAACTGAGACTAAAATACAATGTCAGCTACGGGCTTTAATAACTCACAACATGTTAATAAACCGGACCTGCGAAACTGACAGGAACAGCCCGGAAAACAAAGCCGGTTGGAAAACACTAGATTCCCGTAACTGGAAGCTTACAACGCACTTCAAAACACAAAAGGTCAGGAACAAGCAAACGAAAGTCCCGCGTACACCAGAGCTCCAACGAAGCATATAAATAACACCATGGACGAGAATCCTTCTTGAAACGCTAACAGTCGTTCAGCTGGCCAAGAAACTCTGAGGTTTTCATATATACCAGAAGGTTGATTTCTGTAGTCATAATACCCACCACTGGTCCACACTGTACCAGATAAATCCAACCAACGCCCTCATATCCTATTTATTACTTCAGGATCTACCTTAATGTTGAAGATTTCCGTCTTCTGGGTTGTTGCGCTGTGTAGTCTGGTCGATGTCTACAAACGTTTCAGAGGTCATACTGCCTCCGTCATCAGGGCGATGACAGTATGACCTCTGAAACGTTGGTTAACATCGACCAGACTACACAGCGCAACAACCCAGAAGACAGAAATCTTCAAGCACTGAATTGTAAGATTTGAGGTTTTCACAGCGGTGAATATGAAGAATTCTGTCTTCTGGGTTGTTGCGCTGTGTAGTCTGATGATGAATCGCCCTGATGACGGAGGCAGTAAGACCTCTGAAACGTTGGTTAACATCGACCAGACTACACAGCGCAACAACCCAGAAGACGGAAATCTTCATACTCACCGCTGTGAGAACCTCAAGTCTTACATACCTTAATGTTATCCTCCTATTATGCAAAGGTCTTCTATACGTTCTCTTCCTTTCCGATTTCTCGACTTAAATTCTGAACATACCAGTGTTGGTATTACTGGCTGTAGCAAAACAAAGAATTGGAGTGGCCATGTTCACATAACGTGCATTCTAAGTCCCATCAAAGCCTCAGGTGACTCGAGTTACCAGGAAGACGACACGCGGGCATTACGATGCTACTACAAGACCTTAAAATTCCAGCGGAGGATGCTAAAACGCCAGAGAGCGAATTCGGATACGTGTACACTGGAGGTGTAGCGTCATGTTCATGTTTAACGACATGGTGCATTATGGCGTCGTTTCCTTTTCCTCGGCTCCCTTTCCACTCTATTATTTCGCTCACGCTTTTGTCACAACAGAACCATTTTTTATTTACTCTGAACCTTCTCCCACCTGACTGCCGTGTTTCACGTCCATTAGCGAAGAAGCAGGCCAGAGATATCAGATAACAAGAATTACTGTAAAGGCTGTCCAGAAATTCATTAACTCCATTTACTTAAGTTCTTTCAAGGACTGCACTCTCTCGAGAGTTAAGTATTGAATCCTTCAAACACTTGGCAGGACTCTCAGGTTTAGAGGATCGGCCCTTCGCAAGGCACTGAAGCTTCGAAGAATATGCTTCCAATGTTACTACATTGAAACATTCCGTTGTAGACGATATAAGTTATTACAGCGTTTATTTTCAGTCTACACATCAATTATTAATTACATAGCAGATATTAATACACCAGGCTATAATGTATAAAATAAATACTGCACTGAAATTAATTCATGTGTGCGCCAAACGGTAATACCACTTCCATAAAATCGGTTTCGCGAATTTCGTCTCTGGCATGAAGGCAATTAATTATATAAGGCCAAATTAAAGACCCCAAATTAAAATTACTTAGTTGGCGTACATCGCGGGAAGAAGTGCGTTGGCGACATCTCCAACCTAGATTGGCTACTTGGTTTGATCACACACGCTTTGTCGGCCGATTTCATAGGGGTTTCCCTTTATCAACAAGACGACAGAATCCTGGCGGGCTAACATTTAGGCGATCAAATCAATGAAGACGAGATGCTGGAATTAGCACACACATCATTTTAATTGGAATACGTAAAGGGAAGAGATCACTTGAAGAACCTAGGCATAAAAAAGAGTATATTATTAAAATGGAGGCTAAGAAAACAGGATTTCGAGTGTGTACAATGGATTAGCGTGGATCACGAAACGGACTAATGACAGGGTAAGATTATATGTTCTCAAGGCGCGAGTACGAAAATTACTATCTTCTGTCATGCTGTGTCGTGTGGTCACGTAGAAAGTGGCCGACGTTTCAGAGGTGCTCACTGCCTCCGACAGCGACTATCAGCTTCCAAATAAGGACTATGCCCCATGGGTTTGCACAGACTACACCATAACCCTCCGTCATGTCCCTCAGAAGTCTCTTCTTACACTCGGAAATCTTGACTCATTCCCAGTTTGATAAAAGAAATAGCAGGCACAGATATGACATCTCTGATATCACGGAAACAACTGCTTTTCTGCGTTGAAAAGATGAAATGAGAAAAGTATTATCTCGCCACGCGAGGAAAGAAAGAGACACCTCGAAATGCGAAATCGATACCGACAATGTATATCGATACATACACTCCGGGGATACTTTGGACATCTAAAAGACGAACCTATGGAAAAATATATATTCAGGTTGTTAAAAATAGTTACGTCATGTGTAAATAAATAACAGGAGAAACTGAGAACGAGAACAAACATACTTTGTCTTCTTACGAAAAGAGTTGTTGACGGAGTACTTTGAAAGAAATAAGCTTAACTAAGACTGCACCGCAGAATGACAAGAAGTACAGGTATACTCACAATATAAACTCTATAAATAAGCCTCTTTCGCCTTCGTGGCCGACGGGAAGTCAGATATTCTACGAAACAGATGCACAAGCATCCAGCAAGCCTCCTTCTACATGTAAACGAGAGGCTACAACAGTGGCGAGCAGTCACTGCCGCACTTATGCCTATTTAAACGACACCGGAGAGAGGTGTAGGCCTACGCTACTCGAATTTCCAAAAACCGTACTTTCGAATTTTGTATTCGTAATTGGCCTCGATGTTCACCTACTGCACGCAATTCCGTCTACATAAAATATTTCGTTAAAAATTCTTCATTTCACAAAAGTTATATAATCGCTGTATACCTTGATGGTATATATACAGCATGTTATGCGTGTGTATATTAAAATTCCTTATTCCATTTTTTATTTATTATAAATCAATAAATTTAGATAGTATGGTTACATAAAATAAGGATATTTTTATTGCGGCGATAAGTAAAAAAATGTATTTTCTTTCCTATGGGCTTCATTCATCATCTGCTTTTTTTAAAAGGTCGCATCAGTAATTATACGTATCAGCTTAGCCCTCACAATCTATATACTGTATTATTATCATCATAATCATCATCACTGATACATATTTACGGTATGTTTAACAACGTTTTTCAGTAGCTCATACTAAAGAGTGTCGAATAATCGTTATTTCGTACTTTACGTTGATCATGACGTAACACAATTCGAATACAGGTCAGGTACGTCACAAAAATGTGATTGTATCGTTAATAAAATGAGTGCAAATGCGACACATACAATCAACTCTGGGCGAATTACAACTTTCAATTCACTGTCCCGGACAATAAATGTCTGGGTGACATCGGAAAACTAGATGCGACATTTTAGTCCAACGAAACTGGTTCGTAAACCGTATATATGTATGGAGTATCATTTCACCATTTTCACTAACCAAAACCCATTTACACTCAGGCAGCTCGCTATACAGAATAACAAAACATTAGGAGGCGTTGCCAATGGACGCAGGCAACATATCAGTCATACGTAATTGTAATCATAAAGCTGGCTCAATAAACACATAGCGCACAAACAATTAGTTCTCAGCTGATATTACATAGTTAAAATTCTGAAATTTGTCAATTATATTTGTTTGCTCAAGGGGAAATAAAACAAAAGAAAATAAATTTAGAGTCACTAGTAGAAACACTGACAGCCATTGTTTCAGGCTATGAAAAATAAATATGCTACTAAAAATGTGTACGTACGTTTTCGAAACACATCCATTACGATAACGAGTGTTTTTACTTCAGATACAAATATGGGGTTATGCATACGCCTACTCAATACTCAAGAACGTGCCAAATGCAAGTTGCTGATCATAATGCGATCTGTATTTGGTGCCGGCCATTTTTAAGACAAATGATGCATCACGTAAAGTAGAGGTTGTATTCACCGATACGAGCCAACATAACATTCAGCTGAAAAATATTTACTGTGGATGTCCAATAACAAAGTGAACTGAAATTCGACGAGCAGCTTTACAGACGGACAAAGAGTCCTGCCACAACCACGACGCATTCGTGTTATTCACAGCTGTACAACATGCACGTACCGCTGACAATACGCATGTACCTATATCTACAGTACGCTGCAGTACTGACAAAATGGTACCGCTGACAATACGCATGTACCTATCTCTATAGTACGCTGCAGTACTGACAAAATAAGCTTGGGAAATATTATATATTTATCACCAGGGTGATAAATTGAGGTAGTAAGCACCGCTTAAACGTCTGTTAATAACTACCAGACTGTAAGGCACCAATCAGAAATGGATGATACATCAAAACATAAACACGGCATCTGACCAGTGACAAAACTAGCCACCCCGAGCATATCGACATTCAACAGTTAACAGTTATGGCATTCTGACCGCCGTGTATTTCACGTTCCAACGCCCTGTGAAATTCCGCTGTGCTGACACGTACTAACTCAAAGAAGCAAGAAATAACTGCAAAATAGGAGAAAAATGAGTTTTCTAAGATATCCCTCCCTTGTCAAAAAAGAATGCTAAAGGTAAAGGATGAGATCATTTTTCATCAACAAAAAATGGCTGGCAACATAATACCTTTATTTATTAACAGTCGTAAGAAATGATATAACAGATATAACACGACATTTGAGACAGGGAGTATCCACAGAAATTACCTCAACATTTTTAGGTTATTATGTAGAAAACAACACGATATTTGATGAAAACGTACACAACAAAAAATTAATCCCATTTGTGACTGTAACTTTTATTTGAAACATTTTCCTATCTAAATTTATAAAATACAGCTAAATATGTAGCGTATTTCGGAAGCCTTGAAAACAGGTAGGTCGCTGTCAGATTCGGTTCAACAGTATTATCACTTTTAGTAAAAAGTTCAAATACAAACTTTCTGGCAAAACTATGACAGATTCACGAGCAAAAACGTTCTGTAGGACCTACGTGTAAATTAAGGGAGACAATTTAACTGACCGCTATTATCTTCAAAACATGTTTGCAGAGCACATGCAAACAGAAGGGTTAAACATTATATCGAATCCTATTCGTCAAAATACATTCATTAGCCACCACAAATACTTTGAAAAACTGGATTGTTAGCTCATGATGCAGCCTGTAACTTCTCGTGAAGAGATTAAATGAAGTGTCGGGTTCCACAAAACGAGTGACTTCCTCAAACAGCTTCAGTCTTGGCTCCCAATGAATTTTCAGTAATAAAATGTAAAAAGAACAAGCTATAGCATTCTCTATCCATCGCAATCACGCAACCATTACTCAGACCCCACTTTACCACGTAGTAACTAACAATGTTACAGAGGCAAAAAGCACGTAAGTACGAGGTGGGGGTGCAGGTCCAACTTCTGTTAATTAACCGAATTTAATTACGCACGCAAATTGTTCAAATAAATTAAAATTCGAATTCCCTATTGATTCTACAGGTGGATTGGAGAAAACCCTTCTCTAATGGTATATTCATCCACCACAACAGACTCTTCAAGCAATTACATATGACTGAGACATGATACTGGACAGATATAATCATTGTACCAAGTGGAAATGTACTTAAAATTCTCACAAAAAATATATAAGTTACTGGAAGGCGAATATAAAATAAAAGATGTAATATTCAGATAATAAAACACGAAACAATAAGAACTCACTCTCAATTCATCCACGTCTTCAAATGAAATGGGAAATGTAAAGAAGTACTTAATTAAACACTACGAGATCTCTAAATAAATTACCATCATACAAAAACAGCTATGCAATGTAAAACACAAACTCGGATAACATCTATGCCTACATTTTATTAAAAACACTTTCCGGTATTGTAAATATTTAACGAAATACAAGTACAATTAATTCCACTATGCGCAATGTGTATTTATAATGGAATTACATTGATAATGCACAATGGATTTATAGGTAAAAATGTATAAGTGTGTACTCAAAATTGGACTCCACTTCCCACGCATGTTATTCGTTACAGCGGATTCATCGACGTTAACGAGTCTCCAGAGCTAGTATAATTTGCTGATACATAATTAAAACTTTCCAAACTATTCACGAGTCACCACTCAAACTGTTTTCGATACAACCTTACTCAGCGTATCAGATGCAACATGATATTCGAGCACAAAATTCTTCCCTTAATTGAGAGGTGACCTGGAAAACAATTTCAGGGCTCTGGAATTTAAAATATGAAGTTTCAA
This sequence comes from Zootermopsis nevadensis, assembly GCF_000696155.1. The sequence continues at coordinate 1,140,924 of NW_019059720.1, read as the reverse complement.
TTCCAACAGCATACAAGATAATCCCGGATCCATACTTCACAAAGTTCAGAGCTAAATCTGCCCTTCCCCATAAACACCACGCCATAAACGCGGATAGAAAGAGCGAGAGAAAGGCTAAAAACATTCTTAAACTGACAATGGATGGATACGAGTGGTGAAGCCAGCTTTTCCTTTCGGCTGCTATATACCTATGAAAATCCCCCACCGTTGGATGAGGCCGAGATGGCCTTCTAATCGGTCTGGACGAGGTAGCAAAGCCCATGTGAGGAGTCGAACCCCTCACTCCTACTGGTTCCCAGGCTCTCGCCTGATTCTGACTCCAGGCCCCACTGGTTAGGCAAAGGCTCTTTCTTGACTGTCTAACTCCAACCGCGCGGCCCACTCGTCACCCTGATGATGGATACAGCAAGGACCTCTGAAAAGTCTAAACTTCAATCTGGATACAGCAAGGACCTCTGAAACGTCTAAACTTCAATGAGACTACACACAGCGCAATAGCCCAGACTCACCGCCGTGAAAACCTCTAATCCTACTATTCGTGCGAACTGTCTAATGCACGCTAATAATCTATTCGCACCTGAAATAACGAACCAACATCAACTACTATCAGAAATAAATTTCGCCTTGTAAAAGGCTGCAATTACTCTTTCTTGGGGCCTGATATCGTCATGTGAATGAAACACAATAGGTGAAGCTTCAGGGTTACGTGTGCTAAGAGGCACTTACGTAGAAACCCTCATTCAGCTGGATGTTCATAAACAAATCATTTTCATTGAGCTAATGGTAAAAGAGGACTGTGGCGGAACGATGTAATCCGTATGAAAACAAACTCCAGATCGTGACGTCAGCAAGAAACTTCGGAGAACTCAGTCGGTTGTGTCACCACAGAAGCGTCAGTTGATGCGATCAAGATTAATGGCATTCACGTCAGAGTTTAGAGTTCTGTAGCTACTCGCATTAAAACAGGGACAAGATTGAGACATCACGGATTAGTACCAAGTTCAAGCATGACTTTGTTAATTTAATTAAACTACTTAAGACGGATTACAGGGTAAGAATACGTCCCTTGAGTGATTCTTTCGTTCTGAGTATGTATAACATTTTTCCGTTCTGTTTAAGAAAGCAGCTGGGTCCGGAGCAAGATCTTTAGCTTACTACATGAAGAAGTCGGCTTTTCACCGCGGAGGTCTGGGTTCACACCCATGACAGTTCATTTGCGATTTGTGTTGGGCAACGTGGCAGTGGGAAAGGTTTCTCCGAGTTCTGTTCTCCCATCAACACCATTCTTCCTTAATCTCATGCTTAAAATTATCCTTAAAATGAATTAAGGTAAATGGAACATATAAACCAGGTTAAATGTAGGACAATATCACACGTCATCAGAGCCTGTCAAAACAATGAGATGATTTACGTACGATGTTGAGGACTGCAAGGAAAGTGGGCCCTAAACCAACGTCAAAATTGATCGACAAGATGCTGTGTACGTACACAGCGCCGAGTGAGGTCGAAATAGTTTAAGTAGCAGTTTGGGCCGTTACATACGGAATTCGTGCAGACGGAATGATAACAAGAAACTTGTAGTTGAATTCGGAAAAATATCTTCGGGACGCACCTAAACCCTGACGTTCACCACCATGTCCGTCATAAGTTCAAATGCACTGCACCGAGGCTCAACCCGGGGATTCCAGTCAGAATACGGCGCCTAATCGCCTAAGCCATAAATCAGTCGCTACGGCCTACGTTATACTGCACACATATGCAAAATGAAACACATATTTTTGAGCCAGTGTTCCGTTTGGTCTAATTCAGTTGACTGCGTCCATCAGTTTGCTACTGAATTTCTGAAATCTCCATGGAGACAGAGTTTTAAACACACGTAAATATGTAAATTAAGTTCAGTTCATACAAAAATAATTAAATTAGTCAGGCCTAATAGAATGCTTTCCCTGTAGCTGACAGGTACAGTACATTCTCAAAAACGTGCGACCAAAAATACTCCCATTAACTGAAGGTAGACCGGCACAATTAAAAAAATAAAATATTAATTAATAAATACAAAGAAATCCTATGTAGGATATTTGCTAGTAACTGGTCCAATTTCCGGGATTCGGTAAAAATGTGACGTAAATTTACATTTCTAAACTCAAGCAAAACAAATTTTGAATAATGCTGTAGCCTACTCAAAATATGCAAATTTATGCGGCAACTGCGTTCAAGTATCATACATAATTCAGCCTCCAATTGAATTATGTACTAAAATTTTTGGCATGGCTTCTAATACATGTGACTGTAGAAAATAATTTAACTGTTCTGTGAAGCTACGACCATTTCCCACATCCATTCATTTTCGCAACAGCAGAAGCAGAGATCACTGGACGAAATGATTTAATATACACAGATAAGATTTACCCAAAGGGAACTTGATGTCAAAAAACTGTTTTTTTCTCTCAAAAAATCCTCGCTACTTCTGCATTCTACTATTCGGACTACCCCCGTGTAGGTTTCAATTTAAAGAGAACAATGAGCACACGAGACCAAGCAAATAAGACCCAGAGACTGAAGGATAGACAATGGTAACGGAGCGAACCTCAATTTCCTCGTTCCACTCTTTCTTTCGCTGCTTCGCATACAAATTAGACAGAGAGAGAATTTATAGCATCCCATGACCATAGGCAGTAAGACAGAATGACAGTTTAATAAAAAGAAAAAAGCCAATCGATGCCTAGCAGATACCATCTGCTGGCAGCGCATACGTCGGCTTTGGTGGCTTCATTCTCTGCAGGTCCATAACTAACACCAAACCCCTTGACTTAAGATTTATACTGCTTCAGCCTGGAGCAAAGAACGGGCGCAGGAAGAAGTAAATCCCCTGCCCAAGTAATTATTAAATACGTCAACTCGTGGAATATTCCAATCTGCAGCGTGAGAAAAAAAACTACGTAAGACTAAAAGTTTAGAAAAGTTTAAGATTTCTGTCTTCTGGGTTGTTGCGCTGTGTAGTCTGGTCGATGTTAACCAACGTTTCAGAGGTCATACTGCCTCCGTCATCAGGGCGATGAGTATGAATATTCACAATATACACGGCGCAACAACCCAGAAGACAGAAATCTTCATATTCATCGCCCTGATGATGGAGGCAGTATGACCTCTGAAACGTTGATTAACATCGACCAGACTACACAGCGCAACAACCCAGAAGACAGAAATCTTCATACTCATCGCCCTGATGACGGAGGCAGTATGACCTCTGAAACGTTGGTTAACATCGACCAGACTACACAGCGCAACAACCCGGAAGACAGAAATCTTCATACTCATCGCCCTGATGATGGAGGCAGTATGACCTCTGAAACGTTGGTAAACATCGACCAGACTACACAGCGCAACAACCCAGAAGACAGAAATCTTCATACTCACCTCTGTGAAAACCTCAAATCATATTTAGAAAAGTTGCTACGCTGCCATCCGTCCGGACTTAAAACTCTTCTCTTTTTACAGAACAAGCTGAATAATAAATTCATAATTATACAACTTCCTAATGCGTTCTTGTGCTTAAATATTCTTAGTACACAAAGACATCAGAGATATATCACAGTTCCCTACGTAAGTTTGCAAGTGCTAACAAGATATAAGTACGAACAACCGTCATTCCAAATCCGACTTCCTAGATCCAGTGGTCATTATGCAAACTTTACCACGGCTATGTTATTTTATGGACTGTATATAAACGCCTTGTTCCTAAACATGCAAACCAACTCAATTTCTTGACACAAACGAACCTAACCTAAACCCAATCTAATAAAATAAAACCTAACCCAACCTCATCTAATCCAAACTAACCTAACCCAGCCCAACCTAAACTAATATCAATTTGATACTAGCAACGAATTGCCGCGTTGACATAGCATTACATGACAAGCTTTGGATTGTGATGAAACCATCATTCAACACTAAACTACCTCAACATATTACAGACACGTACAGAGGGTAAACATAAAGCAGAGAACATAAACGTGCTACTGTGTTAGGGCGTAGGAACACTTGTTTGTACTGCAGTGATTCGGGACTCAGCCGGTTTACAACTATTTTATGATCTTCTGGAAGGCGGCCCTTAACAGCGGTTGCCTTGTATAATATCTAAACTGTAAATAAAATCAGGGCCCTATATTAAGTGGTGCTTCGCCTCACTGCCGCCCGAGACTTCCGAAAGGCCGCCATGGATGGCAGGTACGACGTTAGATGAAGGCATAAGATAAACAGTGTTTGCTCAGGACACTAAACAACTCCTCCCAATTCCGAACTAATATGTGACGAGTGCCTTTAAGTCATTCATCTCGTTTTCAGTTATACGAACACAATGAGTTATATGTAAAAGCAAAGGTGTCGCTTGGCCCTAGTAATACGCTCCATGAATGTGTATAGGGGTAGACGAGGCAAGACTCAAGGCTCCAGATGGACTCCACACCAAAATGCTTGGTGCCTCGAAGTAGGGTTAGGTTATGTGAGCTTTAAGTCGAGCTGTATGAATTGCGCAGTTAGGCATACCATAAATCCAGCAATCAAATTCCAAATTAGAATCACAGCTATCGGTGACACAAAACAAATAAGCACGGCATTTGAAAACAGATCAATTATAGGTAGGTACATCATTTGCCAACCACTCAAATCCTTTCAGTATCGTACCTCCATTTCCCCTCCCTCTGAAGGCTTAAATGTAAACTCACTCGTGTTAACTAGGTTTCTATGGCCTGAAGTGCTACTGACGTGTAAATTGAATGTCCGAATCTCTGGCCACTAGTGATTAACCAAACTGACAAACCCTCCTATCATATCAGTGCATCAATCGAATTACACGAATAATTACTGCTCATCAAGAAGTGATTTACACTTGTGTTTCCTTCTGTCCTAAACAGCAACCATCAGAACCATCACAACCATCTTGACAACAAGGTTCATAGACCACAGCGTCGCTTCCATTCTTTGCGAAATCATTTCAAAGTTACAATCGAAACAGCTCGGTCGGCAAAGTGACTCGCCAGGGTTTATATGTACACAAGGCCTACTCTGAAACTAACACGGTCTCATATTCTATCGAATATCCCTCTCAGCATTCTAACAGCACACGTCAGTTCGTTCATACTTCGTTTTCCTTTGTTAGATTATTTACTGAAGTATGAACTTGGGGCAATATTTCACAATACGTTCACACAGAAAAGCAAGCTTTTCTTCGACAGACTTCTGTGGAACCTGAAGCTACACGGTATCCCCACCCCTGGGTGGGCGTGGGTTCTGCTTCCGATGGTCTCAATTTCAACAAGTGATACTGAAAGAATTTGGCAGGCATGGTAGGGCATCCTGCAATTCCAAAGAAAAGTTGAATGCCTGCATTCTGAGGGACTTTCCTTAAAATACGTTCTTCACCTGACACCAATGCAGATAGCTTCAATGACAATGTCCTTTCCACCCTTTCTACAATCTTTCTTCCCGTGTAACTTTGACACCCGACATTCAACAGCATAATAAGTGACAGCCCGAATACTTCACCACATCCTTCCTGCAATGCGACGAAAGATGGCACGCTGTTAGGTCAGTAAACATGAATGATTTTTAAAGTCGACTGGGCGATGACGGTGATTACCTGAAATAAACTTTGAAAACCGTAAAAGAAATCTCTATAGACGTTAATTTACCAGGTATTTGGCCAACAAAGTGTATTTTATGGACGGATCTTGGTTCTCAAAATAAAGTGGGATTGTTTCCCTAAACATCGTTTACCTACAAACTGGTCCTCGCAACACAGGTATTTAGGGATTTAACAGAGATACGAACTTAATGTAACATATGTATATGTTAAAATATGTGACAGATTCCAGTATCCAAAAGCCGCCTTTTTAATTAAATTATGACGGTGGACAATATCCAATAAGTCTGTTACTCCATATCTTCTGAAAAACATCCAATAGTACGTTCCGCTAAAGCAGCACGACCTATACAGACACGCACAGTTAATATGCAACAGGTATATACATATATCTACTGTACCTAACTAAATGCAGCTGAGTACCTCATTTATTTCAAGTTTATTTAACGGCGCTTTCAGTAGCTCAGACCACACAACGTCCAATGACGGATGATCAATGAATAATAAATAAGATTGAACCGATCGTGGTCTGATTTAATGTACTATCCCAGCATTTACAGAACAACATGAGGAAATCCACGAAATGTCTGTCAGGATAGCAGGCCTCCGGGGCCGATATTTGAACCAGAGACCTCCCGAATACGAATTAGGAGCGATAACCAATCGATCTCGACTATCTGTGGCGCATTCTTTCTTGAGAAGATAGTAGTAGCTCAGCTAGACAACAAATTCCCAAAGTTTTATGGAACCCGAATTTTCATTTCTGTGAACACAGACGCCAAGATCCTTATTAATATTTTCTGCCATCTAAGCCTTGGCTACCTACAGGTTTTCCGACTAAAATTTTGGTACGCATTTCTCGTCTCTTCCACGTGTGCTTCATGCCTCAAGCATCTCATTACCCTTGCCTCGACCACAGTAGTATAATTAGGCAAAAAGTAGATTTTATGAAGCGCTCCATTATGTAATTTCCTCCATTCCCCTCATAATCCCTCTCTTTTATATTCAGATACACTGTTAACTTAATAATACGTGCAATATTATGTGAATAAATTAAACTACAATAAACAAGGCAAAATTATTATATTTTCAATTGCAAAGAAGAAACTACGCATCTTAAGAACCGAACGTCTGGGCGAGCATTAGCACTCTGGCTTTGTATTCGGGACGTCCCGACATCAAATCATGACCCGGAGACAGACTATCCTGTACGAAATTTTCATATTTTTCCTCGGCACCACCCAGCAACTTCTGCAATAATTATTTAAATTACGCCATGACTGCCTCAGTCCACATCCTCTCCAACTCATCATTTACCAACCATCCTATCATTCTAATTCATATAATCTGAGTTACTGGCAGCGTCGATAAGTAAACCATAAATAAATACATACAGGGTATAAGCCCGCTAGTCTAATTCTAACAATCCATTCATCACTGTCATTTATGTCTGGTTTCAACATTCGTTAGCTGTCTCTCCAACTTACACTGCGATTACAAATGTCATTACTACCGCGCGTATCTTCCTATGATGCTGGTGCCCTCATTCTACATCGCTGTATTAACTGGTTAAGAAAAAATATATACGATATTTGATAATATTTCTCTAGCGAATATCCGCTGCTCGTTATATTTTTTTGAACAAATTCAGTGATCAGTGTTGCCACAACAGACGCAGAATAAGGAATACTAGCATCACAATACATCAGATAAAAATTCGAACACGGAAAAGACAGATATGATTACGTACAACATTCATTTCAGACACACGTTAAAGCCAGTACTGTAGTCGGGGCGAATCTGTGCGTTTTTCGCCAGAGTGCAGATGCAAGGAAAACAAGCAAACCAAATACATCATCGACACAGGAAATGAGATTGTGGGCTACAAAGTACTGCCGCTGGGACAAAATGTTAAAAAGTATGGACAGTATACGCATTTTTATCCGCTCATCCCCTCGTCATTTATTTCTAACGGATCTCGATCGCACATATTGGCCCCAACTGCAGTAACTGAAGCAGACCCAGACGTTATAGTGATGAGGAAGTACACCAGATAAAGGCGAACAAGATTACATGATAATAACAAACTATGCCAAACCATTAGTTGACTACAACAAGATGATGAGCCGAAATGTTGTGACTTAACGTACGTGGTGTGCTGAGTTTTAGTAATGTTTCGGGTTTTTGTAATGTTTCATGTCAACTTATCACGAAACACGTTGAATTTTTAAACCGCCACGGACAGTTCTAACTCAATTGTGCCCAGATACAGAAAACACAGTCCTCGTCCTGGACTGCAAAGCACATAATTTTTTTTAATAACGCCACTAAAACAATCAACCGTTTTCACGAGCTACTGGGCTATTTTCAAACAATGAATTCAGCAAAGTAAAACTCACACGGAAGCAGAATGGTGGCTATGAAGTGACCAAAGGTTTTTTATTTAATTTTATGCGCCTTTATATTCACAGACATTCTATTCTTCGTCTCGTTGTTTATGTGCCGGCCATTTCTCTACTGTCAGTGCTCCACGCCCCTAGCTGCAATCTTTGTATCCAGGCAACATGCACCCCCGTTCCACTTCTCACTCGTAAACATCTCGCCCTCCCCCGACCTACAATGGATGGCAGCAGCTGGAAGAAATGGCCGGATAGATTCCGGGCGAGCCTCCACATACAAGACTCGTATTGAAATGCCCCAGATCACTCGGTCCCGTCATCCACTCACATCGCCTTGCCATCTTCGTCCTCTCTTTACATTCACACGTCGGAATTCCGTGATAATGGGATCCGCTACAACACGCACGCGCGTCGAACACAAAAATCTGAACGAACGAATCGGGACGATGCCCAGCGCTCCTACTTCGTATTCAGGAAGCATGGATACGATTCTAAACCCGAGGCTTGCTTTAAGACACATGCCAATATTATCCCCCAGCCCCCCACCTACACCGAGGTCTTCCGAGTTGTATTTTCTCGTCAAGTTTTGAAACTTAACATTTCGTCGTAATTTATCATCTCCACCCGCATCCTTGCTTTCATCGCGCTAATAACGTTTGGCAAAGAGTCCAATTTTGGTCCAAAGTAAACTCCTCATTATGCAATTTTCTCCATCCCCCAGTTTCTTACGCTCTCTTAGATCGACGCATTCTCCTCGCCACTTTGTTCTCAAACTCCATCAATCTATGTTCTTCCCCATATGTGTCACAGATATTACTTAATTTATTCATGAGTCGCTGTCCTTGTCAGCGAACTTAACGCTCTCCTGCTGGCAGCGCCACACACACACACACACTTCGCCGATCCATCGCAGCAATTAAGGCCGTTGTGACATGACGCTCCCGTTGCCCGGTGCGAACTGGTCGTGTGCTAAACGGTCCTAGCCGCAACAGGACATTTCACTCAGCCCGGCTTCCGCCAATGTACGCGACGGCAAAAAAAATGTACACTAATTATTCGAATTTACCAAAAGTACGCGTTTCTGGCTCCAAGTCAAAAGAGGGGTAGACAGAGTAGATGGTATTCCCACTCTACAAAAAACATTCTGTATAATCCTCTATAACACAAAACAGTGATCTCCATTTCTGTCTGGCTTCCTGTCATCTATAACAGTACTTCGTTGACTTATGTTCGTTCATCTTTCGCTATTTCGCGATATAATTAGTTTCGTGGGTCGAGCTAAGAGGCATTAGATTCCTAAACGCAAGAGGACAATGAATATGTTGCAAAATAAACCAAATTACGATAACACAGACGGAGTAAACCTAACAGGTAAACGTCCTTCTGTTTTTATTTTTCAAAGCTCGGAAATGGAACAGCTCTGGCACACACAAAAAAACCAAATAAAAAACAACAACACTGAATTATTCAGAGAATACGTAATGATGTTTCAAATGTAACGGTGCGTTACCTAAAGCGCTGCTTCCAGAAATTCCTGTTCCAGTAAAATGAGTCAATGGCCTATAAAAAGCTGACATCCGAAACTAAATGGACTGGTACTCTGAGTTCGAGGCAGATTTTTTTAATTAGCGAACACGATCCAAAACGCTGCCAAATGTAACCAGAATCAAGTTCTGATTGCTACAACTGAAGTTCAGACTCATCGATCTACCCGTCAATCACTGAGTTCAGCTACACCTAACAACACAGTTCGCTTCCCGATTTCAAACAAGCACAAATGAGACACATACAACAAAGAGTCGTTCATCTGAATGCGGAGCTTAAACCTGGGCTTAAGATACTTGAAAAACGCACCCAGCAAGTGCTACCGGCTGTTCCATTCAAAGCTCGACCCCAACCACTGCACATGAACACCTTCACGCATAAACTAATGACAATGTTGAATTCTTGCAACCACGTCCCGATGTTGCAGGCCGTCCTGGAAATATACCACAAGATTGCTGTGACAGATGTTTTGTGCCTCGCCAAATCACGACAATGATATTTTAACCTCGTTATAGGCCTTCTTCCTGTTGTTTTGTATGGGTGCGAAACATGGTCTCTCACTCAGAGGGAGGAACACAGATTGCAGGTGTTTGAGAACAGGGTGTTGAGGAGGATATTTGGGCCTAGGAGAGAAGACGATGGGGCGTGGAGAAAACTGCATAATGATGAGCTTAAAATTCTGTACTCCTCCCCCAGTATTGTCAGGGTGATTAAGTCGAGAAGAATGAGATGGGCGGGGCATGTAGCGCGCATGGATGGGACAAGAGGTGTGCACCGGGTATTGGTCCTGAAGCCTGAGGGGAAGAGACCGCTGGGGAGACCTAGACGTAGATGGGAGGATAATCTCAGACGGGATCTATGGGAGATAGGAGTTGAAGGAAACTGAATTTTGGCCCAGGACAGGGTCCGGTGGTGGGCTTTGGTTAATTCGGTGATGAACCTTAGGGTTCGGTAAGCCATCTAGCTAGTTAGTTATAGGCCTTCTTCAACTTCTTCAACCATAGATCCTAAAGCTATTTTACTACGATGTTTCAGCTTCACATGTGCTACGTAGCTTGTTCTCCGGTGCTCAATAAGGTCTTAAGTTAAACGTAATTTGTATTAGTCCTTCTTACCGAGCACCAATGAATAATTAGCTGTCAAGTTCGTGCAATAGAATAGTAAAAGAAGCTCACGATGATTAAAACGAAAAAGATGATTAAAATTAAAAAGCGAAGAAAAAAGAAGTTACCAAGAAAGAAGTTCACAGAAATGCCATTATTTGCTGCAGTTTCGTTATACACAATAGCATTAAACCTCCGCCGAATATGGCGCCCAGACTAATCGAATAATTTTTTTTTTCGGTCGCAAGGCGCATCCATTTACCGACAAGTGCTCCGTTTAACTCGAACGGGATTCTGGCCTGCAAATTACTGGTTTATGAAAGAATAATTTCATAATTCCACCGAAAGTCACTTTCAGGCTTTCAGCAGATTCTGTTTAATGGGCTTAACAGGAACGAGACGCCAGCACTTCACACAACGGCGCGCGTTGCTTCTTGTACATCGAAACTGCCAAAGGCGTCAGTTAAACAGCACGTGGAATTATACGCTCATCGATGAGGGCTGTTAAGAAAAACAGGGACTGAAAACACTTACCACCTTATCACTGAAGCGTTGTATCATAAGACTCCTAAGTACCAAACTAAGCAAGTTTCAAATTCACTTGTATCACCTATACAGGTACACATTCCATAAATTAAGTTACATTATTTCATACCTTAACGCAATCAAATCAGAATATTTTCGCGGGATCGTTATAAAAAATTAATGAACCAAACTTACGTACTTTCAAAATATTCATCCTGCTCTTCACAATATTTCAAAAACTTCCATTCAACAGTGAAAATGCTTTCTTACCACGAACGTCTGAATCCAAGGAATGGCAGCACTGTTGAACATAACAAGGCACGAAATACGCCTGCAGCTACCTGAGTCGCTTCAATGAGATATCCAAAGCCGGTTTCAAACGCCGTGCCATGTGTTTGCAACACAGACATCAGCAGTATAATCAGTCAACACTCAAGTTACAATCGCCGTATCTTAATTACCGTGTTGTTTCTAATGACCTAAATAATAACGCCCTCAGAACCTCAAATTTCAAGACGGAATACGTAATAGACCGTTTAATTATACATCGTACATATTACAAATAAACTGCATTCGGCTGAACAAGCCTGATTATGTAAAACACTTAAATTAATTCCTAATCATATCCTTAAGTCATACATATAAAGAACATAATGAACTTCGAATAACGCGTTTATTAAAGAATGTATAAGCACATTTGTGTCAGGCCTTGTTTCCCCTCTGGGCAAATTTAACGAGCATGGCTGCTTTCGCTCGGTATAACTGCATGTGAACCCATGGGACTTGGCATCAAAACAGTACTTGGTCCGTTTTTCCACGGGCGCTGTGAATTACAAGTTACTCTGTCGCAGAAGATCGATACTGCGAGTAGTAGGCTGCTCTGTGGCGTATAGATGTATGACCCACATTCCACAGTCGCTGGACCACCGATACGTCCAACCTTCACATGCTAGGCACTACGCGGTGAGACTTCACTCATGTAAACTTACGTAAGGCACTCAGTTCCCTTAGAGCGCGTCTCGTCCTCCTACATAAGCTGCCGGTACGTAAAATGTGGTTACACTAAATGATGACTTTGATGATTATGAATTTATGCTCTCCTATTCCCACATTTTCTAACACGCTCAGTTTCTCCAAACATCTGTTTCTGCCCTTTGTTCTCAAACAGCAATCAAAAATTATGCTTCTGGACGATAATTTAATCCTTTAACATTAAAACAGGACAAAGGAAGACAGAATATTCTGCACTGAATTACACTACAAAACATTTATTATAAAATAAACGTTACTACACATAATTAGTCGCACAAAATCAGTATAGGAGTAGTATTAGCTTCATTTTCACAAATACGTCTATTGTGCATCACTACTTTGCGACATTTCAAGACATCCATCAGCCTCGTATTGAAAGTGCAATTAGTTTTCTAACAGTAAGACCCAAATAACCTCACAAGGCGACGTGCCTACAAACCAACAAACAAACAATAATCTGAATGTACAATAACTGTGCATAAAGGCCAAAAGCATATGTAAAACAGCGACATACAATAACTGTGCATAAAGGCCAAAAGAATATGTAAAACAGCGAGAAATACATTTGTAAAAATATGCGTACTCTGCTGGAGTACACTATTAACATTATCGTCGTAGACAAAGGAGAGTACACGAGGTTTTTATCTTGTCGATAACAAAATGACGAACCGTCAACCTGTTACTGATTAGCAAGCAGACCATTGCTAAAGCAATTCGACCTTCGCTAAATAACACGTCCATAAAACAAGTCCACGGTTCGCCAGAATAAAAGTGAGACTGAAAACAAGTCAACAATCCTTCAGCGGCTCTGAAAATATTTATAAATTTCAAAAACAGGGATATTTTTCATCTCGCCTACGTTTCAAGATCTCGTTCTCGCTTTGCAGACTTGTTGGTTATGTCGTAAGAAACTATGGTCAAAAGCAATTTGTATTGCTCACAAATCAGGACAGTTGAGAGTTTCTGAAAATAAAACTTAGTACCTGACAATGCGACTGCAGTCCGGCCAGAACATCTTTCTCACAATCTCATTCATTATTCTTAACAGCCAGTTTAAAACAACATGCCAACCATCACATGTCTTTAAAAATCGTTCTTTTAAAATAACGACACCTAGGACTCTTCGGCGGTCACTCATACAAATGCACACAGCATTCATCCAGCTAAGTAACACAAGTGAGGAAAGCAGTTAAGTAATATTTTCCATAAATGCGTGTACCCCGATCGATTCCTCGGAAACTAGAATCGTGGGGTCGAATTTAACTCGGCGTCGATTCATGCCCGCGCTTTGGTGCGTTACGCTCCCCTGGTTCAGGGCGAACCGTGTGTACGGTGCAACGCCCCAGGATACATCCAGCTTCGTGCTCGTCGCCGTGAAAACCTCAAGCCTCACATTCTGTAAAGCGACTGCTAGCCCGAAAATCAAATTTAATTTTTGAAACATCCACCATACCCGTCAGATTTGGTCCTGAGTAACCGTTTCATGTTCTCCAACTAAAAATATGTCAGGATATTTAGAGAAATGTAACGACATTAATGAAAGGACTCCAGGAAATAATTTCGGTAATGGTTTTAATGAGGCGGGCGCTGGATTTTGCGTATAATGTCAGAGGTCGAGGACTTTGCGGTTTCTATGTTCACTAAAGTCTCTCTCTCTCTCTCTCTCTCTCTCTCTCTCTCTCTCACGCGCACACACACACAAAGAAAACCCAGTTATAAGACCCTGACATGCTACAAGACATTTCAGAGAAACGAGAAATGAAACGCCAAGTCGAAGTAGATACTTATAATTAAATCGAATAACTTCACATGGCGCGTAAATAAGGAGACAAGACCTTAAGAAACCATAGTTTTTACAAATGGATCATTACTTAGCTCTCAGAACGTCACGATGCTCGACCAAACTAACTCCACGTGGTATAATGTAGACTCACCTGAAACAAAAGAGAAATTATCCTGTCATTTAAATTCAACAGCCCCTAACACAACACATTATAAAATTGTCTAACAACACACATGCACTAACTCTTACTTCCTTTTTTCGTCTACATTATAAATAAATATGGCGGTGGGTGAGAGACTGTCGGTCGGGAGACAGCTCTGTAAGGATAAAATACGGTATCGCAAGATTGCTTTCCATTGCCACCAATTCGTAGCAATGTTCAACAAAATATGGATTAGATAATTATTCGTTCTTGCAATTTAAGATCACCGCTCATTGATAGCCACTGTCCTCTTCAGTTTAAAATAATTAAACCTCTTCGTGAATAGACCTATACACATTGTAAAAGCTAGATATAACAGAATTACCCGCATAATTATACAGAAACTGACAACGAACATGGTTTTTTGAGACAATTCACTGCCCGAAGCGGATTGGATACTAACAGGAAAAAGTAACAAAGAAAGATCAAGAGTCTAAGGGACAGAAGAAACCCAGATGGAAAGGCAGAGAGCGGACTGGGAACAGGAAGACGTCTTTGAAGTTAGGAAGCCGGCACACATGCATGTAGTACGATAAACGTAGATGGGACAGTTGGTTCCTTGGCCTACCATTAAAAAACAAAAAGACATCACTAAAACGATAGCTAGAAGCAACTGCCCTAAACAAATGAAGAAGATGGAACAGCGCCGAGTGGAAACCCTGGATGTTGCAAAACCAAACCAACCACGGGCATGTCTTTGGATCATAGACCACAGGCTGATCGCTGTAACACAGGATTGATGCCTAATCCAGTACACACACTAAAACCAAGGGCAGAGCTTCCATGTTAACCGGCTAACAACGCCTGGCTGAATGGAGCTGACTAACGATGCATTTTATCTGATGTGTTCTACTGTGTTCAAGTGTACTGAGTACCCCACTAAATCACGAAAACAAAACTAAATAACTGAAGACCACACACTCTATAAATAAACGAACCAAGACGTGATTTGAATATTCCGACCTCGCCAACAGCCAGGGTTACGTTACTGGAATAGCGAGAAAACTGAGGTTGGCAAGATCAAGGCCTTGAGGGAAACTGTAGTTCCATTACAGCCTTCATCCCAGCAAATGTGGATAACTTGGTACAATAGAACCAATTCTGTCCATGTATTATACCTAAACTAATACCAATTATATGTAACACGTAACACCGCAGTTGGCAAAACTGTATAAAACCGCGGATGGTGTAGAAACATTGCATGTCTTTCACCTAGCGTAGCTTAAATATCGTAGTACAAAACACAGAGTCACTGACAATCTTCTGGCACAAAATAACGTTGGAAAATATTACGCCGTCCGTTCATTAAAACATCCCATATTAACACAGCGTGTATATGTGATACACGAGTATTTCAAAATAAAATTTACACAAGGATCAGATGACAAAAAAATTCCACTCACACAATCACCGCATGTACATTCTCTCCTTCCTTTGTCATCAAGAGGGGACTGTATAAAATTAATTTTTCTTGTTCAATTTCACATCACAATACGGGCTAACGTAAAGCCAAACACGAGCAAACAGCAGAATGACGAAGGCAAACAAAACGGTAATATCATTCTATACGTGGTCCCAAAAGCAGGGATAGAAACGCTTGTTGCAGAATGGAGTACACAAACTTTCCAAATGAGTTCTTTGTGATTTTGAATGCCTCGCACTGCATAGTCACATAGGCCTAAAGATTTCGGAACAAATATTTCACGTATCATCGCTAACAAACAATTTCTTCGATCTCTAAACTGTTCGTTGGCACATTTCGAAAAATATGTAAAAATGCGATAACAATGACCTCAAGTCATGCAACTGGTGCAAAGAATTTAAGACTTAATCACGAACATCACTTCTCGTTTCTATTACACGATTTTAGCAATCACCGGCAATCCAATAAAGGATTGCCAAACCTAAATCAATAGACTCGAGGGAGGTCAGCACTAGTAATCGACCTGAGAATGGGAAGACAAACTGCGAGCGAGTTACTGGTTGGTAGTCGGCTACGGACAGGCTCGGAGCTACAGAAAGAGATACGTCAGTGCCCCAGAAAAGAGAGATGGACGGAGGCACCAAACAGCCAGCCGACACACACACACACACACCCACCAACACCGCTCCGAATACAAAAAAAATACGCTGGAATACGGAAGCACAAAAGCTCAACACATAACTGAGATCTCACAACTTCACTACATACCACAATACCAAGTTTAATCGAAATCTCTCTAAGAGCCATAATGAAAAATTCTTGACGGACATGCACACAGGACTTAAACCTTCGCCGAAGCTTTCGGTGCTTAGCATCTTGCGCTGTCTTCATGTTTTTCAAGGTACAAATGAGAACTCTAATGCTAGCCCACAGGCGCCATTCGCCATTTCAATTCTCTGCGCAGTTATGGGGAACTCCATTGTTCGGCTGGAAAGCTTTTGTGTTGTTTGAAATTTACGTACACCTGGGCACCCGTTTATCACAGCCTCGTTCGTATGGTTTCTATTGTCCTCACACGAACAGCCCTTTCATGTTCGATCATACAACTCCTGCTACAGGAAGTGAAGTTTCTTGCGAAAGAACTGTGGCAGAATTTGCCTCTGGCCCTTTCATCTCCCTTCGAACACTAACCCTAACACACGGACGACGAAGCGTGGTGATGAAAATAAAGAATATCAATAATAAAACTGGGACACAGGTCCATAAAATGACATTAAAACATTACAAAATTGCCACGCCAATCCCAAATCCTTTATGGAGGAAAAATTTCGGGCTGAGAAGGAAAACCAGTGTTCAAATTGAAGCATCAGAAACGAAGCTTTTAAGAAGTGTCACATTACAACAAAAAGAAAAGGAACTAAACATTTATCCCACAAACGATTGAATACAGGAAGGCCAAAAGTGGCGAACTCGCCTTAAAGAGCGAGGACAGCGACAGAGAAACGAGAGTTACTCTTCAGCACAAAGCAGGCAGATACAGAGACACCAATAAGAAGCAGGAAGGAACTGTAGGCAGTGGAGAGCAAATCTAGAGAATGACAAGCAAGAATTGCTAAAGTTCCGTCAGATTACAATCCACGAGGAAAAAGAGAGGTCTGGCCACATAAATGCAGTCCTATCAGACTTTCATGTCTTACTCCCTAAATGTAATAAATAAGACAGCTACTGCACCTAAGCACCATGGAGGTGTAGAGGGGAGTGCAGATAAAACCTTGGCACCAGCAGGTCCTAAGCCGATAGCTTCGTGTTGCGGTCACTTAACTGCGGAGGAACACAAGATACGAAGATGGGAGGTCCGGATACGGTATCGGTTTGCTGGTAAAGAGACAAAGCCTGACTAGTGGCGGAATTGTCGTCAGATGATCCATTCCCAAAGCATGTCAGCTGGCAACGCGCCTGGTAAACTACTGGCTGCTATTGTTTCGTGGTGGACAGCGCTGAACGCTGACACGTGGGATCATAATATCGCGGCGACAGTTAGAAGTTCTCTTAGCCTATGCGTTCCCGAGACGACCAATTTCGAGAGCAGAGCAGTGGTTTGTATCCACCACGTTAGTGACTGAGGTCTCAGAAAACCAGGTGAGAACCTGGATTTGATTAAACCCACCACAACAGGCAGTAGAAAGTCAACAGGTTACACACTTAGTGAGCCTGGGAACCAATTGATCGTTCGACGTCCCCAGTATGTATCAAGGACCCCCGTCTGTTTCAACCACCAGCCTCAAACAGAACCTGTCTGGGTAGATACCACACTCCAGCACTTTCAAACAAAGGCAACTACTGAACACAGTAACTCCATCATCACTGACGTGTCCTGGACAGCTGCTCTCGCCTGCCCAATACTGTGTAAGTTACAGACAAAGGAAGAAGTTGGTGCGCATCGCAGTATGTTCAGACAAAATCCGACGTGGCTATAAGCGCCACACAAACTTCAGAGTTTATATAAACATTTGTTTCATTTACAATTTTGTCTGTACAAGACGGATGTTTCTATGTTCGGTTCTAAAAACGAGACGCCCGGCTGCAAAGTTGACAGATTCGGTAGGAAGAAAAGAACATGAAATGGGTTTGGCGTTCTTCATTGTACAATCCGAAAGGCTCAGAAACTGTTTACTAGATGCTTGTGGTATAACATCAGCTGCACTCTCTTGCGAAGAGATTTAAGTAGAATTTAATATTGGCCATTCCAACTCGCTTAAAAACAAAGCTAAAGTATTTTGGAACTCCTTTAGCCTATACATTCACTAAAGTACGACACAAACTCTACGGAAGGACAGACACGGGCATTGTTATGATTTCAGGACTTTACGGCGATGACTATGAAGATGACTGTCTTCTGGGATGTTGAGCAGTGTAGTCTCCCGGTAACTGACCTAAGTTCCAGAGGTAGTTTTAATGGTCGCCATTTCTTCGGTGAGGAATTAAGATAGTTAGTACTTATTTCGTATTATCCTTCACTATTATTTCCACACTTTTGGAATTAAAGGTCCTACTTCGAATAAATATTTTCTGTCCGTCTCTCATACCTGATTCAAACACAGACGAACAAAACAGGTACTGCTTTCCGAGTGAGTTCCTCAACCAAACCACTTCAACTTCCTTGATTTCACTGTCCTAACAATACTAGGTAACCTCCTTAAATAACGGAACCATTTCCAACTTACTTCACCATTTTTAAACCTAAGTACGTTTCTGAAGACTTTGTTGTTCCTCCTGCAGAGTAAATGACGACTATTCACTTATACTAAGTAACCAGAAAAGTGCTTTCATATTCCTACAGACAACATCTTATTCATGAGCGCTCTGAAAACTAGATGTGATGGTAACAGCTACTACAAATAATAATACATAACTTCCTTCTGTTTTTCCATAATATACCAAAATACTACAGAAATCATAATTGAGTTTTAAGTTCTTAGATATATTTTACACCTGATGATGGTTTTATAAAAACCGAAACATGTTGTGTAAATGTTCCGAAATGTAAATCGATCAATCGATATGGAACATCAATGATATTTTATTATCTTAATTATAAGAAATTTTAAATATTGTGATCAGACGGATTAAAATAAATAATTGTTATAATATTCACAATATGACGCAATTACACTATCTTCCTTCTATGTATTATTATCTTGATTTCCCTAAGAACCCACTAAATATACTCGAATACTCGTTAATAAAGTAGTACATCCTATCCGATGATGATAAGTGAACTTCTGGCCTACTCCTGCAATCCGATCTTCATGCAACAATCCTTCATGACTTGACACAGACCATGCAATCACTACAAAGTGCCTTTCGCGTTCCAATTTACATTTTGATTGCGTGCAATTTATGAGGAGCGGCATTCGTGTGGACGGAACAATGTCCTACATAGCCCTCATAAGCACATGCTAGCACACAGTGTGTGTCTTTCACAGCTCTGGGCTAAAATATGAATTGATGGCATAGTCATCAGTCACGCTTATGATGAGATGAATGTGAGAAGCTAACTGGGGTGCAACTGAGTGTACAAAACACAAGCGCCTCTGATCCGAGCCATAACGCTTTCTTTCTATCTACTGAGTAAATTCCCAATGCCTTAAAATCCGTGACACCCGCAGATTTCAAAACATGAGTCTCCCCCCTCCCGAAATAATCCTTGTGCGCATTGGACAAGAGACTGTAGAGGATTTACTTATGTAATGATATTATATTTTTATATTATTACAGTGCATTTAATCTTTAACACGCAAAAGAAGATCAAAGAACCAAGTAACTACAATATTTCTGCTCTCAAACGAAAATCTCATTTTTAACAGAGTATATGAAAAAACAAAAAAGTGTTATGCCGCGTTGCGGGACTTCTTGGGACGCAGTTACGCTAAATCAGAATACAGGCCTCTGTTTCTATTTGAAATTTTCGATAACGAAGTTCTGAGGCGAATATGTGAACCAATAAGAAATTAAGAACGAAACAAAAAATTCATAACGAGGGCCTTCACAATCTGTTCGCCCAGTTTTACTGCATAATTAGTTACTATAAATATGGATGAGGCAGACGGACGAGTAGAACGTACAGGAAGACAAATGCATTACAATTTTCGTTGGAAAATCGCAACAAAAAAAAAGGCAGTCAACGTGTCGTCTTATCGCAGAGCCTAACGATCCTTTCACTTACATAAAAAGACATTTCTTGATCGGATAAATTTTGCGTCGCATGGTTCATTACTCACTAAGCCAGTAGGGCACAAGCGCTCACTGTTAACTACAAGGAAGTAAATCGGGCATACCACACTGGCAGTACAGCCCTACGAGGTGCGATCGAAAAGATTCCAGACTGCGCGTATAAAAACCCGTACACTTATCTCAGGTATTAAATTCATCCATCACCCTCGAAGTAGTTCCTCTGAGAGTGAACACAACGATCCCAGCGCCGCTGCCAAGCCTGGAAGCATCCCTGGAAATCTTTCTTTATCAGCCTGCCAAGTACCATCTGCGATTCTGCCTGAATCTCTTGCCAAAGACTCGCCAAAACGGTTACGGAAACCTATGAAATGCTAAAGCAAGCATTTGGGGAGTCCGCAATGGGTCGTGCACAAACTTTTGTGTGGCATTCACGTTTTAAAAATGGCCGAACCTCTGTCGATGATGACGAGCGTTCTGGACGACCATCTTCGAGCACAACGCCCGAAAATGTTACCAAGATTCGGCAGGCCATTCACGAAGATCGAC